>CM029134.1:14911645-15007165 GCA_016859345.1 Istiophorus platypterus
TGAATTTCAAATTTGAGTGAATCTTTTTTAAACTGCGGTGAATTGTCATTAATATCTTGAACAAGGATACTAATATGACGCAGCTCTAACGGATTTTCCAGTACGAGTTCCTGCTTTAGAACACACGACGCCTTTTTCGCACAAAGCCCTTCTCTGTCCATCCTCTCTTGAACAATCAAGTCTCCAGTATTGAGGTTCAGATCACAGTACCGAATGTTGTTGTCCTCTGTGTCAATACGGGCATTGCGGGCGGACAGTCTGCCCAAATCAAGCCCCAGATCTTTAGCGATATTTCCGATTACAGATCCTCGTTTCATCTCCTCCGGGACAGAGTAGCTCACGTCTCCATAAACAGGGTGGAAGCCAATAAAAATCAAAGCAAGGCCGAAGGTGTAAATCGCAAATCTATCGTGTTCCATTATTATTTCTGAAAAAAATTCTGACTAAGATTTGAGTTTGCGACAGAATGTGTATCTGCCACGCCTCCACGATTTCCTCGGATATTCCAATTTCGTTAAACTGCAGTCAGGTTCCCGACTGGATTTAGTCTCGTGCGTGACCATACGGGAACCTGGCATTATGTTTTGTAGATATAAATGGGTGGGGAGTGAACGAATGCTCACGTTTATTAGTGCACACTGACACCTTGAGTACTTTTCGAGACATAACAGGGGTGTATGATTTCCGCGTGTTTATAAGAAACTTTAACAGAGAACAGTATATATCCTATAACAAACGTAGGACAACCATTTTATGATTAACTTACAATAGTTATGAACTAATAAAGTGTTACTTTATCTTGTGTAAAGTTAAAAACAAAAGCTTTTAAATAGAAGGAAACAAATTCGTAAAAAAATGTCATGCGTTTACGTTACTCTTTGTTGTTGCTATGTAGTTCCCATGTAAGGACGCGGAAATAGACATTTGGCTCTAAAAAGGCAGCTGGAGATAAAACTCTCTAAGGTCACCACCTAAGGCGGAGAAACGCAGAGCTGCATCCAAAAAGTTTTCCCCGGAAATACAACTATTACGCTGGGAGGAAGGAAGGTGTCATAAAAAAACTCAAGAACTGCATCGGATATTGTTGGCTTGAATGAATGACAACTTTAAAGTGTGGGAATAATGGACATGAGTTCTTGGGTACCTGTGGGTGTGTGTACGATTATGGTGTGAAGGGAAGTTGGTTGAGGTAAAGACCTTTCGAAGTTTTTTGATGTTTTTTTTTTTTTAATGGTTAAGAATGCTTTTCGTTAAAGTCTTAATATTAAGTCTGATGAGAAGAACGAAAAGGCATCATCAATGTCCCCTGTCCAAAAACCTTAGTCCCCGTCATTAATGGTTAAACACTTTAGATCTCCTCGATTTCCTGATCTATTGTTAATAGTTTTGTCAAAATAAAATTCAAGATTACCATATCAAGGAAATTCAAGCGGATTTGAAAGATGATATGAGACGTTGACCTACCTCAGGGGAAGAATCACAACCTACAAATACATCAGCAAAGTCTGATGGACTTTTCCTCAGAGTCTGGTCAGCAGGAAGCGTGTTGTCATTGTAAGATGTCACAAACTTGAAGTCACTGGTTCTAGAACCTGTCGTCAGGTACGCGTCATAATTGTACGTGCTGCGTAAAGTTCCTGTTCCGTCAACATCTGCGTAATTAGGAGGAAGATAAGCGCTGGGGATGGCGACTGCTCCATCAAACAACAGTCTGGGCTTTCTCCTGCGACAAAACCTCACACCAAGGATGATGATGATGAAGGTCAGGAAAAAGGTGGACACAGACACCAGCGCGATGATCAGGTAAGAGGTCAGTTTGGAATTCTTCTCATCATAAGAAATGTCCTTCAGTTCTGGCACCTCAGCCAAGTTATCAGAAATGAGTAAATACATGGAACAAGTGGCAGACAGAGAGGGCTGGCCGTTATCTTTCACCGCCACAATAAGGTTCTGTTTCATGCTGTCAGATTCAGAAATGTCCCGCTGTGTCCTGATCTCTCCGCTGTGGAGACCGATACTGAAAAGTCCCGGGTCGGTGGATTTGACTATATGATAGGACAGCCAGGCGTTCTGTCCGGAGTCCGCGTCCACCGCTATCACTTTGGACACCACAGAGCCTCCGTGTGCGGCTTTGGGGACCAGCTCGGTCATGAAGGAGTTGCCCTCCGGGGCGGGGTACAGTATCTGAGGAGAGTTGTCGTTCACATCCGATATGAAGACACTGACCGTCACGTTGCTGCTGAGCGGAGAACCGTTGTCTCGGGCCATCACCTGGACTTTAAAGCTCCTGAACTGTTCGTAATCAAACGACCTCACAGCGTGGATCACCCCCGTGTCTCCGTTCACAGACAGATAGGACGACACCGGGGCACCGTTCACCTCACCAGGTAAGAGAGAATAAATCACTGTACCGTTTTGTCTCCAGTCGGGGTCTCGAGCAGTAACAGAACATAAAGTGGAGCCAGGTTTGTTATTCTCAGTCACATATGCGCTGTACGACTGTTCCTCGAACACTGGTGGGTTGTCGTTGATGTCAGCTACAGATAACTGAAGACTTTTAGAGGAGGACAGAGGTGGAGAGCCCTCGTCAGTGGCTGTGATTGTAATGTTGTAATCGGACACTAGTTCACGGTCCAGTTGTCCTGTGGTCACCAGAGAATAATAGTTTTTAATAGAAGGAATCAACTTAAAGGGGACATTTTGCTGAATGGAGCAACGGACCTGTCTGTTATTCTCAGAGTCTCTATCCTGCACGTTAATGATTCCCACCTCTGTACCAGGTGACACGTTCTCAGGTATTGGGTTAGAAAGTGATTTAATGTATATAATTGGGGCGTTATCATTCACATCAGTAATATCGATAATTACTTTTGCTTCTGAGGAGAGCCCATAGCCATCTTTGGCCTCAACAAACACTTCATATTTGAACCCCTCTTCATAATCTATCTCGCCTACCACACTGATTTCTCCTGTCTTCTCATCTAGCGAAAAAAGCTTTTGTGATTTATCAGAGAGTCGGCTGAATTCATACGTAACCTGTCCGTTGACACCCTCGTCTGCATCTGATGCATCAACAGTGACAACTTTGGTTTTCAAAGGCGCGTTTTCCGGTAATGCAGCTGTATACACGGCTTCAGTAAAAACAGGAGCGTTATCATTAGCATCGAGTATAATGACGTGTATGACTACAGTCCCGGATCTCTGAGGAGAACCTCCATCTATAGCCGTGAGCAATAATGTCATCTCCTCCTGCTCCTCTCTGTCTAACTCCTTATCCAAAACCAACTCACCATATTTACTACCAGCACTTGTTGTCTGAACACTGAACACAAAGTGAGGGTTTTGTTGCAAAATGTAGCTTTCAACTGAGTTCTTGCCTATGTCTGCATCTTGCGCTGCATTTATACGATACCTAGCTCCTTTCGCGGTTGACTCTCCAATTTCCAGCTTTATAATATCCTTTGGAAAAATTGGGGCATTGTCGTTCACGTCCTGCACCTGCAGGGACAACCGATGTAACTCCAAGGGATTCTCTAATAGCAAGTCAAATTTGAGAACGCACGAAGGCCTCTCTCCACAATGCTCCTCTCTGTCTATTCTTTCTGCAACCAATAATTCCCCGTTTTGCAGGTTAAGTCCGAAATACTTTCTGTCGTTTCCCTCCATGTCAACACGAGCTTTTCGAGCAGATAGTCTGCCAACCTCTAGTCCGAGATCCTTAGCGATATTTCCAATAACAGATCCGCGCTTCAGCTCCTCTTGTACCGAATAGCTCAGGTCCCCCTGTGCGTAGTGCACCACAACAAAGAAAAACAGAAAGCCACAGCTTTTAAGAGGGTGCTGTGTATACATCATCCTAAACTGCGCTGACCAAATGAAAGAAGGGTAGTTTAAAGCTTTAAAAATAGGTTACTCGGTCAATAAGTGTGCTTTCCAAGCGTTTGTCGTCTTTTTTAAGGCTATAGGGAGAACAAGGGTGGTCGATCTCAATAATGGGTGGTGTGCAAAGCAGGCAGAAAATTCGACATCATAGCTGGTCTATAGTGACACCGCGAGTCTAAATGAAATATAGCAGTTTTCCAGAAGTGGTGGAAATGTCCTTAATACATCATCAGGTCATTTGACCAAAATGTTTGAATAACATTGCATTGTAAATAAGGTGTTGAAAAGTGAATTGAGGCGCTATAATGTTTTTGCCTTTATTTAAGTGGAAAGTTTGGTCTAAGTTATAAGAAACTATAAATGTGTCTCTGTTTGAAGCGTGTCACGGTGATACCAGTGAGACAACTTTCCCAAAATGTTAAACGGTGTATGACCACATTTGATGTCCTACAGCGTTGCAAGCTAAATGTGTAAAATTGGCTTAGAAACTCATATGTCATTCTCGATGGCTCAGTCTCTGTCTCTCCAAAGGTCTTTCCCTTTTTTCAGTTAAATACATTACATTACTTTTTTCCTGACCATGCAAAAGTATATATCCAGTGTCATTCAAAGACCACATTAATTGCACAACAGAGTGTAATTAAGTATGGATGTTGCATGAAAAAGGGTAAGTAGGGCAGAAAGACAGCATGCTTTTAACGTTGCACTGATAGAGAAAATTATGTTTTTGACTTTACTTTTAATGTGACATTGAGGACAAAAGAGGCATAATATGCTTCCTGTATAAATATAGACACTAATGTCAGTAAATGAACATAATTCGTTAATGAAATGGACTTAAAAGGAATAAATGCTACTGGCTGAGTACAGACTATATTTCTCCTGTCTTATGAGCAATTTTCCCCGTTTATTTACTTCATAAAACGTGTATATGTAGTACACAGCAGGGCTGTTAATCCAAAAATGGCACCATAATGTATGGGGAAAAAATAATCTAAAACGACTGAGCGGTGACAAATTAAAAGCGAGGGTAAATCTCCACAGACAATACAAAAGAGAGCTCGCGAGGTTCAGCACCAAGGACAGAGGCACAAAGAACAAGCTGTATCTCTACTCAGAGACACGGATACACTCCCCGATTTTATGTCTAATGTCATACTATGGTGGAAGAGCTCTTCTCTGAGCTCTTGAAAGATAAAACTTAGACTGTAATAGGAAGACAACTAAAAAAGTACTATTTATCACGCTATCATGCTCATGTATCATCATGCGCAGCGCGTTAATTTAGGAACAAATGGAACTAATGACTTTTTACCGAAGACAATAATACATTTTTAACGTGAAGTGAATGAATTTATAAGATGCATCTTAAAGGCTACCCTGTGTTATACTATTAAAATAGTTGTTTCCAACTAATAAAACGACGAATACAAGTAACTAAAGATATTAACTGAATTCGTCGTTTTGTTCATACACAAAACTTCCAAACGGTATGTGACCACAGGTCCTAAAGAAAAAAGCACGGAGAATACAAGTGACTAAAGATTTTAACGGAATTATTTGAGCGCATATATAAAACGTTACAGTTCTAAGTGACAACTGGTCCTACCTCTGGAGATGCATCACAATCTCCAAATGCATCAGCAAAGTCTGATGGACTTTTCCTCAGAGTCTGGTCAGCAGGAAGCGTGTTGTCATTGTAAGATGTCACAAACTTGAAGTCACTGGTTCTAGAACCTGTTGTCAGGTACGCGTCATAATTGTACGTGCTGCGTAAAGTTCCTGTTCCGTCAACATCTGCGTAATTAGGAGGAAGATAAGCGCTGGGGATGGCGACTGCTCCGTCAAACAACAGTCTGGGCTTTCTCCTGCGACAAAACCTCACACCAAGGATGATGATGATGAAGGTCAGGAAAAAGGTGGACACAGACACCAGCGCGATGATCAGGTAAGAGGTCAGTTTGGAATTCTTCTCATCATAAGACATATCCTTCAGTTCTGGCACCTCGGCCAAGTTATCAGAAATAAGTAAATACATGGAACAGGTGGCAGACAGAGAGGGCTGGCCGTTATCTTTCACCGCCACTATGAGGTTCTGTTTCATGCTGTCAGATTCAGAAATGTCCCGCTGTGTCCTAATCTCTCCGCTGTGGAGACCGATACTGAAAAGTCCCGGGTCGGTGGATTTGACTATATGATAGGACAGCCAGGCGTTCTGTCCGGAGTCCGCGTCCACCGCTATCACTTTGGACACCACGGAGCCACCGTGTGCGGCTTTGGGGACCAGCTCGGTCATGAAGGAGTTGCCCTCCGGGGCGGGGTACAGTATCTGAGGAGAGTTGTCGTTCACATCCGATATGAAGACACTGACCGTCACGTTGCTGCTGAGCGGAGGAGAACCGTTGTCTCGGGCCATCACCTGGACTTTAAAGCTCCTGAACTGTTCGTAATCAAACGACCTCACAGCGTGGATCACCCCCGTGTCTCCGTTCACAGACAGATAGGACGACACCGGGGCACCGTTCACCTCACCAGGTAAGAGAGAATAAATCACTGTACCGTTTTGTCTCCAGTCGGGGTCTCGGGCAGCAACGGAACATAAAGTGGAGCCAGGTTTGTTATTCTCAGTCACATATGCGCTGTACGACTGTTCCTCGAACACTGGTGGGTTGTCGTTGATGTCAGCTACAGATAACTGAAGACTTTTAGAGGAGGACAGAGGTGGAGAGCCCTCGTCAGTGGCTGTGATTGTAATGTTGTAATCGGACACTAGTTCACGGTCCAGTTGTCCTGTGGTCACCAGAGAATAATAGTTCTTAATAGAGGGAGCCAATTTAAAAGGGAGATTTTGCTGAATGGAGCAACGGACCTGTCTGTTATTCTCAGAGTCTCTGTCCTGCACGTTAATGATTCCCACCTCTGTACCAGGTGACACGTTCTCAGGTACAGGGTTAGTCAGTGATTTAAGGTATATAACTGGGGCGTTGTCATTCACATCAGTAACATCTATGATAACTTTGGCGTAAGAGGTTAATCCTAATCCATCTTTTGCTGTTACGCGCAGTTCAAATGATGACACTTCTTCAAAATCTACTGCAGTCGTTAATTTTATATCACCCGTTTTATGATCTATAGCGAACACTGACTTCACCACTTCTGAAATGCCTCCAAAATCATATGTAATGGCTCCATTCAGTCCCTCGTCTGCATCGGTAGCACTCACTGTCAGCACCACAGTACCTAGTGGAGAGTTTTCAGGCAGACTGGCTTTATAAACGGCCTGGCTGAACACTGGGACGTTATCATTAGCATCCAGTACACTGATGTGAATGACCACAGTACCTGACCTTTGTGGAGAGCCACCATCCAGAGCTGTAAGAAGTAGATTGATTTCTTTTAGATTTTCACGGTCAAGTTCTTTGTTTAGCACGAGTTCCACAGAGTTACTTCCAATGCCCAGAAGAAAATGATTATTCCTTTGTAGGTTGTACGTCTGAACTGCATATTTGCCAATATCAGCATCATGTGCTTCTTCTATTGGAAAACGAGCACCCTTTGACGCAGATTCACTAATATCTATATGAATCAATTCTTTATTAAATTGCGGAGAGTTGTCATTTATATCCTGGACATGTAGACTAATTCGATGTAATTCTAATGGATTCTCTAACATCAGCTCTTCTTTCAAAGTGCAGGATGCTTTGTCTCCACATAGGCCCTCTCTGTCAATCCTCTCGGCAACAATCAGCTCCCCGTTACGAAGGTTTATGTCACAATAATGTTTGTCGCTCCCATCGGTATCAATGCGGGCCTTTCGAGCGGACAGTGTGCTTGCTTCAAGACCCAAGTCTTTGGCGATATTTCCGATTACGGATCCGCGTCTCATCTCCTCCGGAAAAGAATAGCTTACATCCCCATTGGCCAAATGCAATGAAAAGAACAGTAAAACAACGGCAGCGCCTCGTGATGTGATTCCTCTGATAGCCATCCTAACACGTTTACTATTTTGAAATAGTAAACGTTTCTAAGTCGTCGTATAGAAAACCGCGCCCAAAAAGGGATTTAAACTAAACCTTCACAATACAGATCCAAGTCTCTGCCTTTCTCGACGATCAACTGCAACACCTCAGGAAACACTATGTGTCGAAATCAGTGGGTGGATATCGAACACAAACTATTACAGCTGGTGCATAGCGACATCGTGAGTCTCCTCTACAAACTGCATACTGTCCACTATCAGCAAGCCTGTACAAGCCATACGCTTATGAAAACAGAATTTCACGGAGAACACATTAACTGAGGAGAAAATGAGAGAGTGAAATGTGTTGAGACGTGTAAAGAGGAGCCAACTAAAAGAGAACTTCTAAAACAACAGCATGGTACTAGGCCATCTCATACCGAGCACTGCTAATTACATGCGAAAATATACTCATATTAATATGGGCACTTTTATCTGTCTCTTGAAAGAAGTATGTCAGGTTCAGCGTTTAAATCTGTTTACTCATTTTTTCTTGAAATTTTATGACAGCTATCTAAAATAAATACTCTAGCTTTGAACTGAAACATATACGTAAACAGTGGAAAAAAACACATCTTATGAAAAATCATCTAAATTCGTGAAGTAGTAAAAGAAGTGACCAACTAAAGTGCTCAAGTATTCGAAGGAATTTTTAAAACTAAAGTGAAACTATGACTCATTGATATGTCATTACCGTATACAGAAAAACACTAATGAAAAATCTAAAAGTTATTAAGGGAACGGAACAAACAAGGTTTTATCCGAATGTAGAAGGATAATTACTATGCTCAACTCTACTGAAATCTCACACAGACAGATCAGTATTTACAAAATCTAACACACTGGACAAAGAGCATCACTTAACTGCAATATTGAGCAAATTATGGAAATAAATTTATAATAACTTAAACGCAAGCAAATGAAAAGGAATATTCACATATACGATACATGATCAGAGACTGTAAATATAAAGAAGACATTTTAAAATTGATACAGACAAATGATTTTTTACATGTGGAGACTCAAGTATAAAGCTCATAGCTATACTGTAGAAGAAACAAGTGTACTACATAAATCTTACATGACCAACCAGGCCCATTGGCTGTAATTTCCAAGGTGTGGATTTTCTTCCCTATGAACAAGGGAATAATCTTTCGCACAATAACAAGCAATGAGACCAAGACACGTTTGAACTTTCCCTCAGAAATTACATCGTAAAAAAAAAAGGAGTATATAAAGATTTAAATGTTTTCAATCATTTCAAAAGAGAACTTGTTAATACGGCGATAATAAGTAAATCTTTGCTGGAATTAAGGAAATCAAGAGTGAATAGATAAGTCATGACTTAAAAACTAAAGCAAACAATTTCCCGAAGAGTGTACAAGTAGCAAAAAAGCTATGGAGAAAGACCCAAAGGCAAAAGACAACTACTATACAATGAGTGTAATACGAATCTCATAACAGAAGTAATCCTGAGGTGGTAATGTTTCAAGGAACAACTGGAAATACCGGAGAAAGAACTCAGTCTAACTGTTAGTGAAACAACTACTACTACTTTTCTAAAGACAAATACCCTAAAATTAATCCAATCTAAATTCAAGTAGGGGAAGTAATATTTTTATACTTTAAGAAGTGAATTATATCAACGTCAATTTCACACTACCAGGCACAAATCTGAAAAACTGAGAGGCTCTTTTATTCTCATAGAATGATATTTTTTTTTTCTATGATCTTATCTCTAGAGAATTTTTAAAATCTGCAAATACATCAGCAAACTCTGAGGCGGTGCAGTTACACCCAACAATTAAAGTCATGTCTGGTTAAAAATGCTTTTGTGAAATACTCACGAAAAAGTGTTAAGTGAAGTCTCCAAAGACATTTGCCCCATCTTGAAATGTTTAAACCTTTAACCTTTAAAATTTTTCTGTTTCTTTCTTCTTTTTTTAAAGAGAAAAAGTTAAGAGCTCAAAGAAAACTCATCGTTAAAATGAAATAAAATTTGAAAATGACCGATCAAGGGAATTTTAAGCGTATTGCGTAGTTGACAGGGGATATGTTGGCCTACCTCAAGAGAACCTTCACCATCTCCAAGTGCATCAGCAAAGTCTGACGGACTTTTCCTCAGAGTCTGGTCAGCAGGAAGCGTGTTGTCATTGTAAGATGTCACAAACTTGAAGTCACTGGTTCTAGAACCTGTCGTCAGGTACGCGTCATAATTGTACGTGCTGCGTAAAGTTCCTGTTCCGTCAACATCTGCGTAATTAGGAGGAAGATAAGCGCTGGGGATGGCGACTGCTCCGTCAAACAACAGTCTGGGCTTTCTCCTGCGACAAAACCTCACACCAAGGATGATGATGATGAAGGTCAGGAAAAAGGTGGACACAGACACCAGCGCGATGATCAGATGAGTGGTAAGTTCGGAATTCTTCTCATCATAAGAAATGTCCTTCAGTTCAGGCACCTCAGCCAAGTTATCAGAAATAAGTAAATACATGGAACAGGTGGCAGACAGAGAGGGCTGGCCGTTATCTTTCACCGCCACAATAAGGTTCTGTTTCATGCTGTCAGATTCAGAAATGTCCCGCTGTGTCCTGATCTCTCCGCTGTGGAGACCGATACTGAAAAGTCCCGGGTCGGTGGATTTGACTATATGATAGGACAGCCAGGCGTTCTGTCCGGAGTCCGCGTCCACCGCTATCACTTTGGACACCACAGAGCCTCCGTGTGCAGCTTTGGGGACCAGCTCGGTCATGAAGGAGTTGCCCTCCGGGGCGGGGTACAGTATCTGAGGAGAGTTGTCGTTCACATCCGATATGAAGACACTGACCGTCACGTTGCTGCTGAGCGGAGGAGAACCGTTGTCTCGGGCCATCACCTGGACTTTAAAGCTCCTGAACTGTTCGTAATCAAACGACCTCACAGCGTGGATCACCCCCGTGTCTCCGTTCACAGACAGATAGGACGACACCGGGGCACCGTTCACCTCACCAGGTAAGAGAGAATAAATCACTGTACCGTTTTGTCTCCAGTCAGGGTCTCGAGCAGTAACGGAACATAAAGTGGAGCCAGGTTTGTTATTCTCAGTCACATATGCGCTGTACGACTGTTCCTCGAACACTGGTGGGTTGTCGTTGATGTCAGCTACAGATAACTGAAGACTTTTAGAGGAGGACAGAGGTGGAGAGCCCTCGTCAGTGGCTGTGATTGTAATGTTGTAATCGGACACTAGTTCACGGTCCAGTTGTCCTGTGGTCACCAGAGAATAATAGTTCTTAATAGAAGGAACCAACTTAAAAGGGATATTTTGCTGAATGGAGCAACGGACCTGTCTGTTATTCTCAGAGTCTCTGTCCTGCACGTTAATGATTCCCACCTCTGTACCAGGTGATACATTCTCAGGTATTGGGTTAGTCAGTGATTTCAAACTGATAGTAGGTGGGTTGTCATTTACATCTGCTATATCTATAATTACTGTGCAATATGAGGTAAGACCCGGTCCGTCTTTTGCCCTTATTCGCAGTTCAATTGTGGTCTCAGTCTCATAATCGATAGGGCCGATGACTCTCATCTCTCCCGTCTTTTGACCCAGTGAGAACAAAGAGACATGGTTATCAGATACGTGATCAAAATTATACACTATATCACCATTTGGCCCCGCGTCTGCATCAGTAGCGCTCACTGTGACCACTACAGTATCTAATGGAGAGTTTTCAGGCAGACTGGCTTTATAAACGGCCTGGCTAAACACTGGGGCGTTATCATTAGCATCCAGCACAGTGACGTGTATGACAACGGTACCTGATCTCTGAGGAGAACCACCGTCCAGAGCTGTTAGCACTAATTTTAATTCTCTCTCTTTTTCTCGGTCCAATTCCTTTACCAAAACCAATTCCGAGTGTTTCTGTCCCCTCCCATCTGTATCTACATCAATGATGAAATTCTCATTATGCTGTAAGCTGTAGCGCTGTACCGCGTTTGTGCCGATATCTGCATCACGGGCTTCTGTGAGTAAGAATCTAGCTCCTTTCACCGCTGATTCTCTTATTTCAAACGAAACCAAGTCTTCACTAAACTGTGGGGCGTTGTCGTTTATATCTTGCACGTGGATACTGATACTGTGAAGTTCTAAAGGGTTTTCCAAAACCAGCTCCTCTTTTAAAACGCAAGTCGCCCTCTTACCACAGAGACCTTCCCTGTCGATCCTTTCAGCAACAATCAAATCTCCGGTGGTCAGATTAATATCACAATACCGCTTGTCATTCCTGTCCGTGTCAATGCGAGCTTTACGGGAAGAAAGCGTAGCAGTCCCGAGACCGAGATCTTTGGCTATATTTCCAATCAAAGACCCACGTTTCATCTCCTCTACCAAAGAGTAGCTCACATCTCCTTGCGCGAAATGCAGGCTGATGAAAAGGAAAACAACATAATAGCGATTCATAGAAAATCCTCTGTACTCCTTCTCTCCCATGATCGTCCAGACGTCCATCCTCCCCCGGGGCAATTCTTTCTAAGTGACCAAAGACAGATATATTCCTCGTGGTTATTTTTTTCCAAATATCAACACAATGTAGGCCCCTCGTATCGTCCTTAAGGTACACACACGTCGTGCAACAGTAAGGCTTTGCAATACTGGAAGAGAATGGAGGAAGCGACGGACACTTTTCTGCCTTTGTTGGTGCACAGTGACACCAAGAGTTTCAATCAGTTATAGCTCTCCAAAATAAAGGAAGTCGACAATTTCTCTGTAAGTTACTGTTATTCAGTAATTACCTGACTGTGATAGCGACAAATGTCATATAGATTTTGTAATAGTTATAGTTATTGGTATAAATTGCCAAGCAAATAGTGTGACTGCCTTATTCGTTGTGTGTGACGACCTTATCTGTAGAGGCTCCAGCGTTACTTGAGCAGTGAATATTTTTCTGCCCAGCGTTTCTCATAAGCTGTTTGTAAAACAAAGAGCCTTGATATATGTATGTCTCCAAAAGACACTCAATCCTCTACTTAAATACTATATCTGAGTGTTTTTATTGAAAAAGTGAATAATCCCGCACAAATGCGTATCACTAGGTGTATAGAAATGCAAAAGAAATTTGTGCCATGAGCCAAAATTAAGCAGACTGAGGTTAAATGACAATGACACACAATGCAAAGTATTTAGTAAGTATCAGCAATCTCCTGTAAATATTTTAAGTCCTCTCTGCATTACAGATAGGGACAATGAAGTGACAACACAGATAATAAAAGGAGAACATGCAGTGAAAATTGCACCAAATGAAGATATTAGTTAGACATCACCTCTCCTTTCATTATTTCACAGTTTTCATTACTAAATCATATCATGTTGTGTTGTGCTTCATGTAGCACAAAGTGAAGAGTTTGTTTTATATAACTCTGTTATATACAAAAAGAAAACAGTAAATTGCCAGAAATTCCTCAAATTGCATTTTCCAACAAATTTGTTTATCCTTTAAGTAGCAATGTGCAGTATCTTAAAGTTCACCCAGTCACCACATAAGAACAAGGGAACTTTAAGGTTCAAATCCCATATTTTGAATTTGGCATGCGTTGCTTTCCCTTCGTTAACTCTTTCCCAGGGTACACCTAAATGCAAAATGTAAAGGACTAAGATCATTGCAGAATTAAGAATAGGGTTTCCTCACTCTACCTGCTTTGCAGCATAAAGGCATGAAAGTGAAAACAAATGCACTGACAGTTCAAATGCAATCTACTCTGAATAACTAGGTCTGCAGCACTATGTTGTCTTATCAAAGTGCAGGAATAATCATAGAACATTACTGGCCCAGTGATTTTTAACAAAAGGGCAATGATGGCATACAGCTCCTTTAATTTACCTTTCCTCCTCAGCCAGTTAGGACACAAATATATACAGCACTTGATAGAACATAAGAAAAAGTCAATCAGACTAATTTCAAAGCTGATGTGCAAAAAACTCTCGTGTTAGCTTAATATAGATGTATTGGAAAAATATTTGCCAGCAAGGAGGGGCTTTTGTCATTCTTGGATTAACCCAATAAGTCAAAAACAAGTATCTCAGACTTAACAGAAGGTTACCAAGCACCATTTCAGTTATCTATCACTGTCACATCTGAACTTTTATGCAGCTGCTGACACAACACTAACATATTTTCTTCATGCCCAGGTATGCACAATGAAAAAATTAAGAGCAAATATAAATAACTGTGAAATGGTACCAAAACAGTAGTCCAGAGGATCATCTAAATCTCGTAATCAAATTATATATATAAATAAATATATATATAAAAGGAACCACCTGTAGGGACTTCTCTGGTTGACAAAATGTTTTAATAAAGTCTGATAGACTTGATGGACTTAAATATAAAATATTTGAATAACTGATTGTTCCGATGAGAAAAACAAAACTAAAAAAAGTCAAGCCTGCACTCAGGTTCAATCATAATACCAGACCAATAAAAATGTAGAGGGGAGTACTCTGATGTAATCGCCAGTATGTATTTACCTCCTCGAAACTTCTTTTATTGCACAACAGTGAGGAGATTGGGAATCTGTAAGGATTGGGCTGGTTTCAGCACCATGGATACATAAGGTGCAGCTAGCAGGGTACCATTTTTCAGGAGGCTCAGAGGAGAAAAATAGAAGTAATAGTAACGAGAGGTCGACTTGTTTCTGAATATTCTACAATATTTAATATGTTTAAAACTACGTGAATACCACTGTTCCTTTCAGAAAATGGTGGGCTCTGGTGGCTATATTTAAAAGATAAATGAGGAATAGGCAAATGAAAAATGTAATGGATTCAAGGAAAAAATAATGATTTCATATATATTTCATAGGCTAATTCAAAGTGAGACAATTTCTTTATCTTTTTTCCCCACCACTAAATGTAAAGGAAAAGGAAAATGTTGTATATAGCGTCATCACTGATCAAGAAAAAAAAATGACGCTGACTGCATCTAATTTGTATTGTGTACCTGTTTCTAAATCACAGCAGGGAACAGCAGAGAAAGTGTCGATTAACTTTGTTTTTTTTTCTGCATTAGGCAATGAAGCATGGAGGGTAAAAGAGGGCAGACCTCAAACAAAAATCGCGCCATATTTGCCATAATTGTGCTATAAAATGATAAAAAAAAACGGTCCCAAAAATCAGTAGATGGAATTCATACCGTAAACACTGATTAAAAAATATACTTTGAAGCAGTTGATATTTGATATATTTTAACATGAGAATGGAAAACTATTAAATAATAAAGTCTTTAGACACAATCATCAAAGTCTTTTAAATTACCAACGCAGTAAAGACTGGTACAACCTCAAAGACTCAAAGCAAAACACCATTATGTCTTTTTAAGAACACTGAAAAGGACTTTCGTGATATATAATGTGTCCCTGCCTCAAAAGTATTAGCACAACCTCCAAATGCATGAGAAAAATCTGATGAACCTCTGACTCTGGTCAGCAGGCAGCGTGTTGTTATTGTATATAACATATTCGAATTCGGACGTTGAAATCATGAAGCCAAACGCACTAAGAAAACGCAATACCCAAGGAAAATAATTCAGTTGACACTCAGCAAACAAAGAAATTACGATGGGATAAAAGGTCTAAGAGACATCATCCCTGAAAATGCATGCCAGCATCAACCAGAGTTCAGCAACAAGGAAAGAGTAACGAGATCGTACTTTAGAACATTTCCTTAGTTCGGATTGATGTAACCAAAAAAGTAGGACATTACAGAATGGCGTCGACAAGATTTGAGAGGGGATATATTGATATATAATGTCTCCCTACCTCAGGAGAAGCATCAAAATCATCAAGCGCTGCGGTAAAGTCTGATGGACTTTTCCTCAGAGTCTGGTCAGCAGGAAGCGTGTTGTCATTGTAAGATGTCACAAACTTGAAGTCACTGGTTCTAGAACCTGTTGTCAGGTACGCGTCATAATTGTACGTGCTGCGTAAAGTTCCTGTTCCGTCAACATCTGCGTAATTAGGAGGAAGATAAGCGCTGGGGATGGCGACTGCTCCGTCAAACAACAGTCTGGGCTTTCTCCTGCGACAAAACCTCACACCAAGGATGATGATGATGAAGGTCAGGAAGAAGGTGGACACAGACACCAGAGCGATGATCAGGTAAGAGGTCAGTTTGGAATTCTTCTCATCATAAGAAATATCCTTCAGTTCGGGCACCTCAGCCAAGTTATCAGAAATAAGTAAATACATGGAACAGGTGGCAGACAGAGAGGGCTGGCCGTTATCTTTCACCGCCACAATAAGGTTCTGTTTCATGCTGTCAGATTCAGAAATGTCCCGCTGTGTCCTGATCTCTCCGCTGTGGAGACCGATACTGAAAAGTCCCGGGTCGGTGGATTTGACTATATGATAGGACAGCCAGGCGTTCTGTCCGGAGTCCGCGTCCACCGCTATCACTTTGGACACCACAGAGCCTCCGTGTGCGGCTTTGGGGACCAGCTCGGTCATGAAGGAGTTGCCCTCCGGGGCGGGGTACAGTATCTGAGGAGAGTTGTCGTTCACATCCGATATGAAGACACTGACCGTCACGTTGCTGCTGAGCGGAGGAGAACCGTTGTCTCGGGCCATCACCTGGACTTTAAAGCTCCTGAACTGTTCGTAATCAAAAGACCTCACAGCGTGGATCACCCCCGTGTCTCCGTTAACAGACAGATAGGACGACACCGGGGCACCGTTCACCTCACCAGGTAAGAGAGAATAAATCACTGTACCGTTTTGTCTCCAGTCGGTGTCTCGAGCAGTAACGGAACATAAAGTGGAGCCAGGTTTGTTATTCTCAGTCACATATGCGCTGTACGACTGTTCCTCAAACACTGGTGGGTTGTCGTTGATGTCAGCTAAAGATAAATGAATACTTTTAGTGGAGGACAGAGGTGGAGAGCCCTCGTCAGTGGCTGTGATTGTAATGTTGTAATCGGACACTAGTTCACGGTCCAGTTGTCCCGTGGTCACCAGAGAATAATAGTTTTTAATAGAAGGAACCAACTTAAAAGGGACATTGTGCTGAATGGAGCAACGGACCTGTCCGTTTGTCTCAGAGTCTCTATCCTGCACGTTAATGATGCCCACCTCTCTACCAGGTGATATATTCTCAGGTATGAGGTTCATCAGGGATTTCAAATATACAACTGGAGCATTGTCATTAACATCAATGATATCAATCATGACTTTAGAATCAGATGAAAGTCCGTAACCGTCTTTGGCCTCGATGCGCATTTCATATTTAGAATTACTCTCGTAATCAAGTGGTCCAATAACTTTTATCTCTCCAGTTTTACTGTTGAGCGAGAAAACCTTTTTAGCCCTTTCTGATATACGACTGAATTCATACGTCACCTCCCCATTGATTCCCTCATCTGCATCACTGGCACTTACTGCAACAGCAACAGTATCGAGGGCAGCGTTCTCAGGCAGACTGGCTTTGTAAGCGGCCTGGTCAAACACCGGCGCATTATCGTTAGCATCCAACACACTCACGTGTATATTGACAGTTCCTGATCTTGGTGGATTTCCGCCGTCAACCGCAACCAGCATGAAATTTAAATCGCGTTCTTTTTCACGGTCTAGCTCTTTTTCTAACACTAGCTCCACGCTCTTAGATCCATCCGCGTCGTCTCGAACAGATAAAACAAAATGTCCATTGCTTTGTAAACTGTACTGTTTAATCGTGTTTTGTCCAATGTCGGCGTCGTGTGCTCCGTTGACACGATACCTTGCTCCTTTCATGGCGGATTCTCTTATTTCCAACTTCGCTGTGTCTTTTGGAAAAACGGGTGAATTGTCATTTATGTCTTGAATGAGCAGTGAAATGCGGTGCAGCTCCAAGGGGTTCTCCAGGACTAATTCGAATTTAATCATACACGAAACCTTCTCCCCACACAGATCCTCTCTGTCAATCCTTCCCCTGATGACAAAATCTCCAGTTTTCAGATCAATACCACAGTAATGTTGATAGTTTTTCGGTATCAATACGGGCTTTACGAGTGAACAATTTCCCTACTTCAAGTCCGAGATCCTTAGCAATATTCCCAACAATGGATCCGGCCCTCATCTCCTCCTGAATAGAATAGCTGAGGTCTGCAGAGGTGATGTGGAAAAACAGAGCCAAGCCACAGACAAAATTCAGCAATGATTGTCCAGTATGTTCCATTATTGTTCCCTAAAGAAGATATCGGCACGCAAAGGCTTTTTTGTCTCTGATAATATTACAACGTAATAGTAAAAATGAAGGTACGCCGCTCCCACAACAATGGCAACACTGTCTCGAATATTTGGTCTATTCCTTTTGCAGTGGGTGGAGAAATAACCTGCTCATATCTGCGAGTGAGCAGCGACGCTCTGAGTTTATTTGGAATATTACAAATAAACAAGTACTAACCCAGCATACGATTCCGCAGCTGCAACCGTGCTCAACAATGTATTGCAATATTTCAAGTGAAATCATTCATTGGGTTATGTTGGGTTTGATACAATAGGCGAATATAAAGAAAAGGCAATTCAACACAATGCATAATGTTCGAATGGAGCGGGTTAGACCCTCATTTTCCCCTTATTTAACACTTCCTTCATTAAAGTATTTATAAGACAAACTGAACACCGAAAATAAAAGAGAATTCTGGTCTTACAATTCAAGTGATAAGGGATGTATTTCATTTTTGATAAACTAACGACCTGATTCAATTTTAAATGTCAAGAAGCCTACAACATAATTTGGTGGTGTTTTCCTATTAATTTCATACAAAATAGTACCTTGTTGTGTTTTCTCTGTGGACCTTGGTTTAATTAACATCACATTTATCTAAGTGTAACATCTAATAGGCATATTTTTGTGACGGTTAAGCAATGACTGAACGCAAAATTAACAAGCTAAATAATCCGTGTGTTTACAGATCAAACTTTTTTTGTTTGTTTTGTCATCAAATAAGAAAATGTAAAACATTTTCGAAGGTGGCAATAAACATCACATTTGCAACATACTCTTAAAATGTATTCAAATATATATTCACATATTCGGTTTGTTTCTTTAGCATACGTTTGGTCACCTTGGGATTCTAAAAAGTACTATATACACAAAATGAAACTATGTGTACTGCGTCGTTCAGCTCAGACATGATGAAATAAACAGATGCCGCAATGTCCAAAAGCAAGTGTTCAACGCATCGGAAGAATAACAGTCGCAGATATCCAGTAAACATGCGTCAACTCGCCTCCTGGTACAAAAACGTATAAATTTAGTTAAACAGACAAAAACATTTAGACTTTTAGATTGCAATTCCTGTGTCAACAGAAATTAACTATTGTATATAAGTGTGAATCGAGTCCAAGTTACTCACTGAAATGTAGACATCGCCATGTACAAAGAAAAAAAAGCTAACGTCGACTCATAGTTTAAACATTAAATGAAACGTAGGACCACAAAAAAACGTAAGACCTATGATATTACAAAAGAAAATTATAAAATGAATATATTTACATTTTTGTCCTCGCCACCCACTATTGGTAATATAAAAATGAATGTCACTGATTATGGTTAAATGATCTATGGGGTATATAATAATGGCAGGGTTTCCTTTAAATGGACGTCGTCTGGGATTGCGATCTCTTCAACCACAACAATCACAGTCCGGATTTTCCCGTTTGTGGTTCCGTATAATTGGAACAATCTAGCGAACGTTATCACCGAGGCTGTCGCCTTCTATATATTTAAGAAACTCTTGAGGGCTCTTCTCTTCCGAGAGTAGCTCCTGTCCTAATCCTATAACATCCCTCAGTAGAAACCAGTGCGTAATTTCGGTCCAATTCTTTATCTGATTTTCTACTTCGTTGTCGATTAAACAGATCTAGTATGTAGCAGTTACTTTAAGGTCTCCTACTATAGTAGCGTTAGTGTAGTTCCTCATTTGTGCAACGCTTTTGAGTAGATTGTCTGCAAAAGTAGTAAATGTAAATGTATGCTAAAACAATTAGATGTCAGGTCACTTGAAGTATATAAAGATGTGATTGGATTAAAAAAATCAACGTTAAATTTTAGAATAAAAATGTATGAGGCCTACCTCTAGAGACTCATCTGTTGGACTAAACACATCAGCAAAGTCTGATGGACTTTTCCTCAGAGTCTGGTCAGCAGGAAGCGTGTTGTCGTTGTAAGATGTCACAAACTTGAAGTCACTGGTTCTAGAACCTGTCGTCAGGTACGCGTCATAATTGTACGTGCTGCGTAAAGTTCCAGTGCCGTCAACATCTGCGTAATTAGGAGGAAGATAAGCGCTGGGGATGGCGACTGCTCCGTCAAACAACAGTCTGGGCTTTCTCCTGCGACAAAACCTCACACCAAGGATGATGATGATGAAGGTCAGGAAAAAGGTGGACACAGACACCAGCGCGATGATCAGGTAAGAGGTCAGTTTGGAATTCTTCTCATCATAAGAAATATCCTTCAGTTCTGGCACCTCAGCCAAGTTATCAGAAATAAGTAAATACATGGAACAGGTGGCAGACAGAGAGGGCTGGCCGTTATCTTTCACCGCCACAATAAGGTTCTGTTTCATGCTGTCAGATTCAGAAATGTCCCGCTGTGTCCTGATCTCTCCGCTGTGGAGACCGATACTGAAAAGTCCCGGGTCGGTGGATTTGACTATATGATAGGACAGCCAGGCGTTCTGTCCGGAGTCCGCGTCCACCGCTATCACTTTGGACACCACGGAGCCACCGTGTGCGGCTTTGGGGACCAGCTCGGTCATGAAGGAGTTGCCCTCCGGGGCGGGGTACAGTATCTGAGGAGAGTTGTCGTTCACATCCGATATGAAGACACTGACCGTCACGTTGCTGCTGAGCGGAGGAGAACCGTTGTCTCGGGCCATCACCTGGAATTTAAAGCTCCTGAACTGTTCGTAATCAAACGACCTCACAGCGTGGATCACCCCCGTGTCTCCGTTCACAGACAGATAGGACGACACCGGGGCACCGTTCATCTCACCAGGTAAGAGAGAATAAATCACTGTACCGTTTTGTCTCCAGTCGGGGTCTCGAGCAGTAACGGAACATAAAGTGGAGCCAGGTTTGTTATTCTCAGTCACATATGCGCTGTACGACTGTTCCTCGAACACTGGTGGGTTGTCGTTGATGTCAGCTACAGATAACTGAAGACTTTTAGAAGAGGACAGAGGTGGAGAGCCCTCGTCAGTGGCTGTGATTGTAATGTTGTAATCGGACACTAGTTCACGGTCCAGTTGTCCCGTGGTCACCAGAGAATAATAGTTCTTAATAGAAGGAACCAACTTAAAAAGGACATTTTGCTGAATGGAGCAACGGACCTGTCCGTTATTCTCAGAGTCTCTGTCCTGCACGTTAATGATGCCCACCTCTGTACCAGGTGATGCGTTCTCGGGTATAGGGTTAGTCAGTGATTTCAGATATATCACTGGAGAATTATCATTCATATCATTAACATCAATGATAACTTTGGCATACGACGTCAGCCCTAAACCATCTTTAGCTTTCACTCTCGTCTCAAAAGAACTTATCTCTTCAAAGTCAATCACTCCAGTTACTCTAATTTCTCCCGTCTTAGGATCAATTGAGAAAACATTTACTACATCATCATTAGACGCATGGCCAAACTGATATGTGACATCTCCATTCACTCCGTCATCTGCGTCAGTAGCACTGACAATAATCACTATGGTACCATGAGGAGAGTTTTCAGGCAGACTGGCTTTATAAACGGCCTGGCTAAACACTGGGGCGTTATCATTAGCATCCAGCACAGTGACGTGTATGACTACGGTACCTGATCTCTGAGGAGAACCACCATCCAAAGCTGTGAGAAGCAGATTCATCTCTTTTTGTTTCTCACGATCAAGTCTATTCTCCAGTACGAGTTCGACCTTGTTGCTGTCAACAGCGAGAATAAAGTTGTCGTTCTTTTGTAGGTTGTATCGTTGAACAGCGTTTTGACCTATATCTGCATCATGGGCCTCCTCGATAGCGAAACGGTTTCCCTTCTCTGCTGACTCACTTATTTCCATTTCAATCAAATTTTCATTAAATTGCGGCGAGTTGTCGTTCACATCTTGAATATGAAGACTTACACGGTGAAGCTCTAAAGGATTTTCTAACACCAGATCTACTTTAACAACACAGGATGGCTTTTTGCTACAAAGGCTCTCTCTATCAATTCTCTCTGAAATGATCAAATCGCCGTTACTCTGCTTAATCTCACAATACGATTTCCGACTTCCACCAAAATCAACTCGGGCCTGTCGTGAGATTAATGTCCGCAGATCAAGACCGAGATCCTTCGCTATATTTCCAATAACAGACCCTCGTTTCATCTCTTCTGGAATAGAATAACTCAGGTCTCCATGAACGAGGTGAAGCGTTACAATAAAGGAGGCGAAGAGGACGATCAGTCGAAGCGCCGAAAATCCTTTGTCTCCCATCCCGACATAAAACGCGTCCTCTCTCTGTAGTACTTAATACGCAGGGCAAAAATTAAAATATGTCAGAAAAGATTCAATATTCCAGCATTTTACGTGACGATGAACCACGATGAAAGCTATTAAAGCACTGGTTGTCTGTAAAATGTGCAAACGGTATCCCAGCAGTAGTAGTGGGTTGGAGTGGTGTGAATTTAGTTTCTCTCAGCCAACAGCGACACCATGAGTCGTTTTTATTCTTCACACTGGTAAAATTAAAAAAAAAAAAAAAAAATCTTACACAGTCTCTAAACACAGGTCTTCTTCACTCCTGGATACATCAACTGAGAAATCTGATTTTGAAAAAGCAACTCTGATAAATACACCACCTCACGACTGAACAGATAATTTAACTTTTATATATCTCAGTATACAAGAAATGTTAGAGAAATATTCTGTGTGTCTGTGTTAAAACCTCTTCCATTTAATTGAAACAAACATGGAAAAATAAACGCAAATAAAATAGGTTACCATTGCTTCAGCTCTTTCAAAATTTGTTATATTGTATGTAGAAAGAAAAACAAAAATCATCCTACTTTTAAAGCCGAAGAAAAATAAAGGCTGACAGAACTTGGAGTTCAGCATTTTAACAAGTACCAACATGTTAAAGCCACACTGTAAAATGAAACCGTGAATGAATGCTCCATTTTAAGACTAAAGGCTAAGGCTACTATGTATTTACATAATTACAAGTGCAAAATACCATTTAATATTTATAGTTACCATTTTTTGTAGTAGCAGCAGTAGTTGTTTTGATCACACCTATTCAAAGTCTGACAGCATGGCTTAGGAGAAAGTTATCTCACGTCGCTCTTCTATCTAAGTGCAATCTACTGAACAGAATTTTTTTGTACAGCTAATAATGGGAAGGTCATTATTGTTAAGTCTGCTCTGCCAGCTTCATCTTTGCAAATATGGCTAATTCACCGCCTATCATTTCAATCCAATTAAAACGTCGGGGTAATTGTTAAGTAGCCCATAAGGCCCAGGGTTTCTCGTGGAAAAGAGCAGCTTCAAAAATATCATTGGTCAGGTATGTGTTACTTTACGAGATAGTAAATTAATTCCATGAAGACAACCAACAACTAAAAGATTTCAATAACCAATTAATGTTATTTGTTCGGAAACATATTTGATCTTTATGTTTAGGGACGAAGGCTAAGAAAACAAATCCATGAAAATACCCTCACAGGCACACTGACAAGAATAAAAAGGGGAGAGGAAAAGCATGTGTATCATAAAAAGTGCACAAATTATGGGTTCCTTGGTCATGGAAGGAAAAGGGGGGAAAAAACATTGTTTGGTGACATAGTTTATAAGGTAGATAAGGATTTAAAAAAGGATATTTGCCCTTAATTGAGATAAAGAGTCAAGTCATCAACCAAACACAACTTAAATCTTGAAGAGAAAATGTTATCTCTTCATCATCATCTCTTCTGGAATAGAATAACTTAGATCTCCATGAATGAGGTGCAGCATTACAATAAAGGAGGTGAAGCAGAAGATCAGACGGAGTCCTGAAAATCCTTTGTCTCCAAAACTGACACAAAAAGCGTCCTCAGCTTGTACAACATTTAGTGTCCAGAGCGACGAAATAAAATTTGTCCAAAGAAGGTCAATAAGGTAACAAGTTAGAGCAATTTAATGATTCAAATATAATATGTCCGGAAATTTAACCTTTTTCACAAAAAAACTCTATCGACATCTATGCAGTAGTAGTGGTTGGAGTGGTAAGTGCTGATTTTCTCTCAGGCAACAGTGACACCATGAATCACTTTTTATCTTGACACTAGTGTGTAATACAATATTCTTCACAAAGTGAAAACCCACATTAAGACTACATCCATGCACCTGTATATAAACTGTTCCGGTGTTATATTTAGTTAATACACAAAAGGAAATAATTAATGGTTTTAAGTTCAGCACTGGAGAACTAAGTGATGTAAACCCCAGTACGATTAAGCTAAGATACATATGGTTTGTGATCCTCAGAGTGTCAATAAATGGTACCTTTGTTTTAACACTCTAAAAGTAGTCAAACACACAGGAAGTAGGCTATGGACGAACACATACTGCTGCCTGAGCCGCCAAGAGAGAAGCTAAACTTTGGGGGAAATGCTGTAATATGTGATTGTAATAAAAAAAAAAAAAAAATTAAAAACTGTGGTTGAACACTTTATATGAAGATAATAAAGAATATAAGCTGATGCAGTCAGGTATTAAAACAATGTAGAGATTTTATTTAATATAAAGAAGTATAGGTTATTATAATATTATGATTAGTAGTAGTGGTGGTGGTGGTGGTAGTAATAGGACAACTAGGTTATGGAGAAAAGGTTATCTCCAGTTGCGTTAGTGCCTGAGCCTCTCAGGAGTGTTTCAGCACCAGGGACAGAGACATTGAGATTTGACTTACTGAGAGCACCATGATACTGAACGCTGAGTTGTCTTCTGACCAGGGTTCTTAAACTCTACTATTATGAGTTGGAGACAGTTTCTCAAAAGTAAAAACCGTCTTTTTCTAAGACCTCGACCTTTACCTTCCTACCTCTAGTCTACTGCAGCAGACGCAGCTATGTTTCCATCACTCGCTGATAAAAGACAATGAATAAGATTTGATAATGACTGACAACTGTTTTACCACGGATAGTGTAGAGCGAGTGTAAAACGCTTGATTTCTTTAAAGAATGAAATTCTATGACAGATCCAGCTATGACTACACTTTTCTTGTCAACATGTTCTCATAACTATATCTTCTTTCCATGTTGCAGAGGGTTTCTGGTGGCAAAGTTCAGGTTTCAGAAAGTACTGGGTCGCAACTGATTTATTTTGTTGAAGAGAGATTCGCCAACTTAAGATAATAACAGTTCTTTAGAACCATTTAACTGAATCATATATTAATACCATTTTCTCAGCTAATCATATGAAAACTTTATCTTCATCACAAAGTGCCTGGGAAATCTCACCAAAAAGGGAACTGAGCATTATAAGAGGATAAGTGGACTAATAGACTATTAGACAAAAGGAAAAAAATATGATAATTTATAGGCGTAATTTATCAACTATGAAGGAACCCCCCCCCCAAAAAAAAACTAAATTTATTTCCATTTTTCAAACGCATCTTTTTAACAACAGCACAATCACTTGGAAATGATCGAGACATATATACATGCTGCAGCCCGGCATACGTTATAGGGACTCAATCTAGCCAAAAGGGGAAGTATATAGTACTTTAATTGTTCCTACCTCTACGAACGTCTCTAACTCTTCAAATGCATCAGCAAAGTCTGATGGACTTTTCCTCAGAGTCTGGTCAGCAGGAAGCGTGTTGTCATTGTAAGATGTCACAAACTTGAAGTCACTGGTTCTAGAACCTGTCGTCAGGTACGCGTCATAATTGTACGTGCTGCGTAAAGTTCCTGTTCCGTCAACATCTGCGTAATTAGGAGGAAGATAAGCGCTGGGGATGGCGACTGCTCCGTCAAACAACAGTCTGGGCTTTCTCCTGCGACAAAACCTCACACCAAGGATGATGATGATGAAGGTCAGGAAAAAGGTGGACACAGACACCAGAGCGATGATCAGGTAAGAAGTCAGTTTGGAATTCTTCTCATCATAAGAAATATCCTTCAGTTCGGGCACCTCAGCCAAGTTGTCAGAAATAAGTAAATACATGGAACAGGTGGCAGACAGAGAGGGCTGGCCGTTATCTTTCACCGCCACAATAAGGTTCTGTTTCATGCTGTCAGATTCAGAAATGTCCCGCTGTGTCCTGATCTCTCCGCTGTGGAGACCGATACTGAAAAGTCCCAGGTCGGTGGATTTGACTATATGATAGGACAGCCAGGCGTTCTGTCCGGAGTCCGCGTCCACCGCTATCACTTTGGACACCACAGATCCTCCGTGTGCGGCTTTGGGGACCAGCTCGGTCATGAAGGAGTTGCCCTCCGGGGCGGGGTACAGTATCTGAGGAGAGTTGTCGTTCACATCCGATATGAAGACACTGACCGTCACGTTGCTGCTGAGCGGAGGAGAACCGTTGTCTCGGGCCATCACCTGGACTTTAAAGCTCCTGAACTGTTCGTAATCAAACGACCTCACAGCGTGGATCACCCCCGTGTCTCCGTTAACAGACAGATAGGACGACACCGGGGCACCGTTCACCTCACCAGGTAAGAGAGAATAAATCACTGTACCGTTTTGTCTCCAGTCGGGGTCTCGGGCAGTAACGGAACATAAAGTGGCGCCAGGTTTGTTATTCTCAGTCATATATGCGCTGTACGACTGTTCCTCAAACACTGGTGGGTTGTCGTTTATGTCAGCTACAGATAACTGAAGACTTTTAGAGGAGGACAGAGGTGGAGAGCCCTCGTCAGTGGCTGTGATTGTAATGTTGTAATCGGACACTAGTTCACGGTCCAGTTGTCCCGTGGTCACCAGAGAATAATAGTTCTTAATAGAAGGAACCAACTTAAAAGGGACATTGTGCTGAATGGAGCAACGGACCTGTCCGTTATTCTCAGAGTCTCTATCCTGCACGTTAATGATGCCCACCTCTGTACCAGGTGACACGTTCTCAGGTATGGGGTTCATCAGGGATTTCAAATATATAACTGGAGCATTGTCATTAACATCAATGATATCAATCATGACTTTAGAATTAGATGAAAGTCCATAACCGTCTTTGGCCTCGATGCGTATTTCATAATTGGAATTACTCTCGTAATCAAGTGGTCCAATAACTTTTATCTCTCCAGTTTTACTGTTGAGCGAGAAAACCTTTTTAGCCCTTTCTGATATACGACTGAATTCATACGTCACCTCCCCATTGATTCCCTCATCTGCATCACTGGCACTTACTGCAATAGCAACAGTATCGAGGGCAGCGTTCTCAGGCAGACTGGCTTTGTAAGCGGCCTGGTCAAACACCGGCGCATTATCGTTAGCATCCAACACACTCACGTGTATATTGACAGTTCCTGATCTTGGTGGATTTCCGCCGTCAACCGCAATCAGCATGAAATTTAAATCGCGTTCTTTTTCACGGTCTAGCTCTTTTTCTAACACTAGCTCCACGCTCTTAGATCCATCCGCGTCGTCTCGAACAGATAAAACAAAATGTCCATTGCTTTGTAAACTGTACTGTTTAACGGTGTTTTGTCCAATGTCGGCGTCGTGTGCTTCGTTGACACGATACCTTGCTCCTTTCATGGCGGATTCTGTTATTTCCAACTTCACTGTGTCTTTTGGAAAAACGGGTGAATTGTCATTTATGTCTTGAATGAGCAGTGAAATGCGGTGCAGCTCCAAGGGGTTCTCCAGGACTAATTCGAATTTAATCATACACGAAACCTTCTCCCCACACAGATCCTCTCTGTCAATCCTTCCCCTGATGACAAAATCTCCAGTTTTCAGATCAATACCACAGTAATGTTGATAGTTTTCTTCGGTATCAATACGGGCTTTACGAGTGAACAATTTCCCTACTTCAAGTCCGAGATCCTTAGCAATATTCCCAACAATGGATCCGGCCCTCATCTCCTCCTGAATAGAATAGCTGAGGTCTGCAGAGGTGATGTGGAAAAACAGAGCCAAGCCACAGACAAAATTCAGCAATGATTGTCCAGTATGTTCCATTATTGTTCCCTAAAGAAGATATCGGCACGCAAAGGCTTTTTTGTCTCTGATAAAATTACAACGTAATAGTAAAAATGAAGGTACGCCGCTCCCACAACAATGGCAACACTGGCTCGAATATTTGGTCTATTCCTTTTGCAGTGGGTGGAGAAATAACCTGCTCATATCTGCTAGTGAGCAGCGACGCTCTGAGTTTGTTTGGAATATTACAAATAAACAAGTACTAACCCAGCATACGATTCCGCAGCTTCAACCGTGCTCAACAATGTATTGCATTATTTCAAGTGAAATAATTTATTGGGTTATGTTGGGTTTGATACAATAGGCGAATATAAAGAAAAGGCAATTCAACACAATGCATAATGTTCGAATGAAGAGGGATAGACCCCCATTTTCCCCTTATTTAATACTTCCTTCCTTAAAGTATTTATAAGACAAACTGAACACCGAAAATAAAAGAGAATTCTGGTCTTACAATTCAAGTGATAAGGGATGTATTTCATTTTTGATAAACTGACCTGTTTCAATTTTAAATGTCAAGAGGCCTACAACATAATTTGGTGATATTTTCCTATTAATTTCATACAAGATACTACCTTGTTGTGTTTTATCTCTTGACCTTAGTTTGATTAACAACACGTTTATTTAAGTGTAACATCTAATATGCATATTTTATGTGACAGTTAAGCAATGACAGAACGCAAAATTAACAAGCTAAACAATCCGTGCGTTTATAGATTAAACATTTTTCTTTTTTTTTTTTCATCAAATAAGAAAATGTAAAACACTTTCGAAGGTGGCAATAAACATCACATTTGCAACATACTCTTAAAATGTATTCAAATATATATTCACATATTCGGTTTGTTTCTTTAGCATACGTTTGGTCACCTTGGGATTCTAAAATGTACTATATACACAAAATGAAACTATGTGTACTGCGTCGTTCAGCTCAGATATGATGAAATAAACAGATGCCGCAATGTCCAAAAGCAAGTGTTCAACGCATCGGAAGAATAACAGTCGCAGATATCCAGTAAACATGAATGTGATGTATGCAGGTGAAATTAATACTCGCGTCCTGGTACAAAAACGTATAAATTTAGGTAAACAGAAAAACTTTTAGACTTTTAGATTGCAATTCCTGTGTCAACAGAAATTAACTATTGTATATAAGTGTGAATCGAGTCCAAGTTACTCACTGAAATGTAGACATTGCCATGTACAAAGAAAAACAAGTTAACGTCGACTCACAGATCAAACATTAAATGAAACGTAGGACCACAAAAAAATGTAAGACCCATGATATTACAAAAGAAAATTATAAAATGAATATATTTACATTTTTGTCCTCGCGACCCACTACTAGTAATATAAAAATGAATGTCACTGATTATGGTTAAATGATCTATGGGGTATATAATAATGCCAGGGTTTCCTTTAAATGAACGTCGCCTGGGATTGCGATGTCTTTTAACCAGGGATATCACAGTCCGGATTTTCCCGTTTATGGTTCCGTATGAGTGGGAAAATCTAGCAAATGTTATCACCGAGGCTGTCGCCTTCTCTATATTTAAGAAACTCCTGAGGACTCCTCTCTTCCGAGAGTAGCTCCTGTCCTAACTCCTATAACATCCCTCAGTAGAAACCACTGCTTAATTTCGGTCCAAGTCTTCATCTGATTTTCTAGTTCGTTGTCGATTAAACAGTTCTAGTATGTAGCAGTTACTTTAAGGTCTCCTACTATAGTATTGTTAGTGTGGTCCCTCAGTTGCGCAACGCTTTGGATTGGATTGTCTGCCAAATTAGTAAATGTAAATGTATGCTAAAACAATTAGATGTCAGGTCACTTGAAGTATAGGAAGATGCTATGGGATTGAAAAATCAACGTTAAATTTTAGAATAAAGATGTATGAGGCCTACCTCTAGAGACTCATCTGTTGGACTAAACACATCAGCAAAGTCTGATGGACTTTTCCTCAGAGTCTGGTCAGCAGGAAGCGTGTTGTCATTGTAAGATGTCACAAACTTGAAGTCACTGGTTCTAGAACCTGTCGTCAGGTACGCGTCATAATTGTACGTGCTGCGTAAAGTTCCTGTGCCGTCAACGTCTGCGTAATTAGGAGGAAGATAAGCGCTGGGGATGGCGACTGCTCCATCAAACAACAGTCTGGGCTTTCTCCTGCGACAAAACCTCACACCAAGGATGATGATGATGAAGGTCAGGAAAAAGGTGGACACAGACACCAGCGCGATGATCAGGTAAGAGGTCAGTTTGGAATTCTTCTCATCATAGGAAATGTCCTTCAGTTCTGGCACCTCAGCCAAGTTATCAGAAATAAGTAAATACATGGAACAGGTGGCAGACAGAGAGGGCTGGCCGTTATCTTTCACCGCCACAATAAGGTTCTGTTTCATGCTGTCAGATTCAGAAATGTCCCGCTGTGTCCTGATCTCTCCGCTGTGGAGACCGATACTGAAAAGTCCCGGGTCGGTGGATTTGACTATATGATAGGACAGCCAGGCGTTCTGTCCAGAGTCCGCGTCCACCGCTATCACTTTGGACACCACAGAGCCTCCGTGTGCGGCTTTGGGGACCAGCTCGGTCATGAAGGAGTTGCCCTCGGGCGGGTACAGTATCTGAGGAGAGTTGTCGTTCACATCCGATATGAAGACACTGACCGTCACGTTGCTGCTGAGCGGAGGAGAACCGTTGTCTCGGGCCATCACCTGGACTTTAAAGCTCCTGAACTGTTCGTAATCAAACGACCTCACAGCGTGGATCACCCCCGTGTCTCCGTTAACAGACAGATAGGACGACACCGGGGCACCGTTCACCTCACCAGGTAAGAGAGAATAAATCACTGTACCGTTTTGTCTCCAGTCGGGGTCTCGGGCAGTAACGGAACATAAAGTGGAGCCAGGTTTGTTATTCTCAGTCACATATGCGCTGTACGACTGTTCCTCGAACACTGGTGGGTTGTCGTTGATGTCAGCTACAGATAACTGAAGACTTTTAGAGGAGGACAGAGGTGGAGAGCCCTCGTCAGTGGCTGTGATTGTAATGTTGTAATCGGACACTAGTTCACGGTCCAGTTGTCCTGTGGTCACCAGAGAATAATAGTTCTTAATAGAAGGAACCAACTTAAAAGGGACATTTTGCTGAATGGAGCAACGGACCTGTCTGTTATTCTCAGAGTCTCTGTCCTGCACGTTAATGATGCCCACCTCTGTACCAGGTGACACGTTCTCGGGTACTGGGTTAGAAAGTGATTTCAGATATATCACTGGAGAATTATCATTCATATCATTAACATCAATGATAACTTTGGCATACGACGTCAGCCCTAAACCATCTTTAGCTTTCACTCTCGTCTCAAAAGATCTTCTTTCCTCAAAGTCAATCACACCAGTTACTCTAATTTCTCCCGTCTTAGGATCAATTGAGAAAACATTTACATCTTCATCAGACACATGGCCAAACTGATATGTGACATCTCCATTCACTCCGTCATCTGCGTCAGTAGCACTGACAATAATCACTATGGTACCTGGAGGAGAGTTTTCAGGCAGACTGGCTTTATAAACGGCCTGGCTAAACACTGGGGCGTTATCATTAGCATCCAGCACAGTGACGTGTATGACTACGGTACCTGATCTCTGAGGAGAACCTCCATCCAAAGCTGTGAGAAGCAAACTCATTTCTTTTTTTTTCTCACGGTCAAGCGTATTCTCGAGTACGAGTTCGACCTTGTTGCTGTCAACAGCGAGAATAAAGTTGTCGTTCTTTTGTAGGTTGTATCGTTGAACACCGTTTTGGCCTATATCTGCATCATGGGCCTCCTCGATAGAGAAACGGTTGCCCTTGTCTGCTGACTCGCTTATTTCCATTTCAATCAAATTTTCATTAAATTGCGGAGAGTTGTCGTTCACATCTTGAATATGAAGACTTACACGGTGAAGCTCTAAAGGATTTTCTAACACCAGATCTACTTTAACAACACAGGATGGCTTTTTGCTACAAAGGCTCTCTCTATCAATTCTCTCTGATATGATCAAATCCCCAGTACTCATATTAATGTCACAGTACCGCTTATCTGTCCCTTCAAAATCGGCACGGACGTTTCGTGAAGCTAAGGTCCTCAGATCAAGACCGAGATCCTTCGCTATATTTCCAATAACAGACCCTCGTTTCATCTCTTCTGGAATAGAATAACTCAGGTCTCCATGAACGAGGTGAAGCGTTACAATAAAGGAGGCGAAGCAGACGATCAGTCGAAGCGCCGAAAATCCTTTGTCTCCCATCCCAACTCAAAAATCGTCGTCAGCTTGTATATTTTTTTAAATGCAAAAAGATAAACCGTCCTAAAACGTTAAGAATTCAACACTTCAAACTGCGGCAAACGATTGAATACATTCGGCGATTTAGGGGATGCTCCAGAAAACCTGTAAATTATATCCATGCGGTAGTAGTGGGTGGAGTGGTGCGTGTACATTTTCTGTCAGTCAACAGCGACACTATGAGTCGCTTTTTATTTTCACACTGGCACAAACGAAATACTCTTTACAGAGTCTAGACGCACTTTCAAGTAATATTCGGTGATGTTCTTAAAGAGAAGTTCAACATCATGAAAAATGGTAAAACCCAATGGATATAATCAGGGAAAATGGTAAGGACCCCATTCAATTTGGCTATTTCAGCATATTATAATAATTTACCACTTGAGGAAAATAATACCCAAAGGTAGCACGTTATAATTAGTTCTGAAATATATAAAATGAAGAATTATGGCCACAGCATATTATGAGCGAAAGATTCGGAACAATGGGAAAAAACACAGCTACTTGATAATGGGTGTAACCTTTTTTTTATTATTATTTTATTGTATATTATTATTGTCGATGTTGTTATTATCATTAGCACTACAATGACTATCATTAAGCATATTCAAATTCTGAATTCCCTGTTACATAGAAAAACATACAATATCCCTTTCTGTGCTCGGGCCTGACCAGTGTTAGAGCACCATGGACAGATACCTTTAGATAACGAAGAGCTGGTTACACAAAGCTGCTTCATGTTAGATTGCCCTACTGACTCAAGCAAGTCTCGCTTATATCCTCAAACTCTACTATTGGTAATTTCCAAGTTTCATTGATATAAAGAATAAGTCATATTTGGACCCGAAGTTAATCATCCATTCTTGAGTGAATTAAAAAACGAAGAGTTACCGTCCTTCCTCTTTTTGATTACACTTTCTGATGTCTGGCAAAAAGTAACGTGACCAACTACAAAGTAAAAAAAAACGAAGAGGCTGCAATGACCACTAAGTCTTTTTAAGAATATCTTCCACAGCTTCACGAAATATTGCAGTTTATGGGTAAAATATAATCAAACTTCAGGTGTTTAATAACTAACTCTCTGAAACGACCAATCAGTACCACAAACAATAATCAATTGTCAGGAGTCATATGAGATCCAGAAATTGAACCCAGGTGAAATGATTCGAAACCATGGATTGGCAAGATTAAAGGATGGAGAAGTAATCAAAGTTCAGAAAAATTTAGGGAATGTTGATTTAATTGGTCATGGAGGACAGCAGTCCGAGATAGATTTAAAAAAATCTGTTTGTATTAAGAGAGAGATATTGATAAGAAAAATGAAACTTTCTCCACAGAAATTAAACGTTTCATCGACTATACACTTTAAAATTCGGAGAACCTAGATGGCTTAAACTAGAAAGACATTAAACAGTTCCACAAACAAGCTAAAAATGAATTAGTTGTGGTTAGTGATTTGATCGGCTCCTACCTCTACAGACGCCTCTAACTCTTCAAATGCATCAGCAAAGTCTGATGGACTTTTCCTCAGAGTCTGGTCAGCAGGAAGCGTGTTGTCATTGTAAGATGTCACAAACTTGAAGTCACTGGTTCTAGAACCTGTCGTCAGGTACGCGTCATAATTGTACGTGCTGCGTAAAGTTCCTGTTCCGTCAACATCTGCGTAATTAGGAGGAAGATAAGCGCTGGGGATGGCGACTGCTCCGTCAAACAACAGTCTGGGCTTTCTCCTGCGACAAAACCTCACACCAAGGATGATGATGATGAAGGTCAGGAAAAAGGTGGACACAGACACCAGAGCGATGATCAGGTACGAAGTCAGTTTGGAATTCTTCTCATCATAAGAAATGTCCTTCAGTTCTGGCACCTCAGCCAAGTTATCAGAAATAAGTAAATACATGGAACAGGTGGCAGACAGAGAGGGCTGGCCGTTATCTTTCACCGCCACAATAAGGTTCTGTTTCATGCTGTCAGATTCAGAAATGTCCCGCTGTGTCCTGATCTCTCCGCTGTGGAGACCGATACTGAAAAGTCCCGGGTCGGTGGATTTGACTATATGATAGGACAGCCAGGCGTTCTGTCTGAGTCCGCGTCCACCGCTATCACTTTGGACACCACAGAGCCTCCGTGTGCGGCTTTGGGGACCAGCTCGGTCATGAAGGAGTTGCCCTCCGGGGCGGGGTACAGTATCTGAGGAGAGTTGTCGTTCACATCCGATATGAAGACACTGACCGTCACGTTGCTGCTGAGCGGAGGAGAACCGTTGTCTCGGGCCATCACCTGGACTTTAAAGCTCCTGAACTGTTCGTAATCAAACGACCTCACAGCGTGGATCACCCCCGTGTCTCCGTTCACAGACAGATAGGACGACACCGGGGCACCGTTCACCTCACCAGGTAAGAGAGAATAAATCACTGTACCGTTTTGTCTCCAGTCGGGGTCTCGAGCAGTAACGGAACATAAAGTGGAGCCAGGTTTGTTATTCTCAGTCACATATGCGCTGTACGACTGTTCCTCAAACACTGGTGGGTTGTCGTTGATGTCAGCTACAGATAACTGAAGACTTTTAGAGGACGACAGAGGTGGAGAGCCCTCGTCAGTGGCTGTGATTGTAATGTTGTAATCGGACACTAGTTCACGGTCCAGTTGTCCCGTGGTCACCAGAGAATAATAGTTCTTAATAGACGGAACCAACTTAAAAGGGACATTTTGCTGAATGGAGCAACGGACTTGTCTGTTATTCTCAGAGTCTCTGTCCTGCACGTTAATGATGCCCACCTCTGTACCAGGTGACACGTTCTCGGGTACTAGGTTAGAAATTAATTTCAGATATATCACTGGGATATTATCATTTATATCAGTAACATCTATTACGACTTTGGCATACGACGTCAGCCCTAACCCATCCTTTGCTTGAACTCTCATCTCAAAAGATCTTCTTTCTTCATAGTCAATCACACCTGTTACTCTAATTTCTCCCGTCTTAGGATCAATTGAGAAAACATTTACATCTTCATCAGACACATGGCCAAACTGATATGTGACATCTCCATTCACTCCGTCATCTGCGTCAGTAGCACTGACAATAATCACTATGGTACCTGGAGGAGAGTTTTCAGGCAGACTGGCTTTATAAACGGCCTGGCTAAACACTGGGGCGTTATCATTAGCATCCAGCACAGTGACGTGTATGACTACGGTACCTGATCTCTGAGGAGAACCTCCATCCAAAGCTGTGAGAAGCAAACTCATTTCTTTTTGTTTCTCACGATCAAGTTTATTTTCCAATACTAGTTCAACCTTGTTGCTGTCAACAGCGAGAATAAAGTTGTCGTTCTTTTGTAGGTTGTATCGTTGAACAGCGTTTTGACCTATATCTGCATCATGGGCCTCCTCGATAGAGAAACGGTTGCCCTTGTCTGCTGACTCTCTTATTTCCATTTCAATCAAATTTTCTCTGAATTTTGGAGAGTTGTCGTTCACATCTTGAATATGAAGACTTACACGGTGAAGCTCTAAAGGATTTTCTAACACCAGATCTACTTTAACAACACAGGATGGCTTTTTGCTACAAATGCTCTCTCTATCAATTCTCTCTGATATGATCAAATCCCCAGTACTCATATTAATGTCACAGTACCGCTTACTACCTCCATCAAAATCAGTACGGACGTTTCGTGAATATAAGGTCCTCAAATCAAGACCGAGATCCTTCGCTATATTTCCAATAACAGACCCTCGTTTCATTTCTTCTGGAATAGAATAACTCAGGTCTCCATGAACGAGGTGAAGCGTTACAATAAAGGAGGCGAAGAGGACGATCAGTCGAAGCGCCGAAAATCCTTTGTCTCCCATCCCAACTCAAAAATCGTCGTCAGCTTGTATATTTTTTTAAATGCAAAAAGATAAACCGTCCTAAAACGTTACGAATTCAACACTTCAAACTGCGGCAAACGATTGAATACATTCGGCGATTTAGGGGATGCTCCAGAAAACCTGTAAATTATATCCATGCGGTAGTAGTGGGTGGAGTGGTGCGTGTACATTTTCTGTCAGTCAACAGCGACACTATGAGTCGCTTTTTATTTTCACACTGGCACAAACGAAATACTCTTTACAGAGTCTAGAAGCACTTACAGGTGATATTCGGTGATGTTCATAAAGAGAAGTGCATCATGATGAAAAAAATTAGAATTCAATGGATATAATCAGGGAAAATGGTAAGGACCTCATCTAATTTGGCAATTTCAACATATTATGTTAATGTAACACTTGAGGAAATTAATACCCAAAATTAACAAGTTATGATTAGTTCTGAAATATATAAAATGAAGAATTATGGCCACAGCATATTAGGAGGGAAAGATTCGGAACAATGGGGAAAAAACACAGCTACTTGATAGTGGATGTAATTTTTTTTTTATTATTTCATTGTACATTATTATTGTCGCTGTTGTTATTACCACTAGTACTAAAACGAGTATCATTAAGCGTATATTCTGAAATCCCTGTTACATAAAAAAACATACAGTATCCCTTTCTGTGCTCGGGCCTGACCAGTCTTTAAGCACCATGGACAGATACCTTTAGATAACGAAGAGCTGGTTACACAAAGCTGCTTCATGTTAGATTGCCCTACTGACTCAAGCAAGTCTCTCTAATGTCCTCACACTCTACTATTGTTAATTTCCAAGTTACACTGATATAAAGGATAACTCATATTTGGACCCGAAGTTAATCATCCATTCTTCAGTGAATTAAAACAAAACGAGTTACCGTGCTTCCACTTATTGATTACACTTTCTGATGTCTGGCAAAAAGTAACGTGACCAACTACAAAGTAAAAAAAAACGAAGAGGCTGCAATGACCACTAAGTCTTTTTAAGAATGTCATCCACCACTTCACGAATAATTGCAGTTTATGTGTAAAATATCATCCAATTTCAAGTGTTCAACAACGAACTCTCTCTGAAACGACCAATCTTACCACAAACAATAATCAATTGTCAGGAGTCATATGAGATCCCAAAAATGAACCCAGGTGAAATGATTCGAAACCATGGATTGGCAAGATTAAAGAGGGGGAAGGAATCATGGTTTAGAAAAATTTAGGGAATGTTGATTTAATTGGTCATGGAGGACAGCAGTCCGAGATACATTAAAAAAAAAAAACCTGTTTGTATTAAGAGAGAGATAGTGACAAGAAAAATGAAATTCTCTCCACAGAAATTAAACATTTCATCGACGATACACTTCAAAATTGAGAGACACTAGGTTGCTTAAGCTAGAAAGAAAAACAGTTCCACAAACAAGCTAAAAATGAATTAGTTGTGGTTAGTGATTTGGTCGGCTCCTACCTCTACAGACGCCTCTAAGTCTTCAAATGCATCAGCAAAGTCTGATGGACTTTTCCTCAGAGTCTGGTCAGCAGGCAGCGTGTTGTCATTGTAAGATGTCACAAACTTGAAGTCACTGGTTCTAGAACCTGTCGTCAGGTACGCGTCATAATTGTACGTGCTGCGTAAAGTTCCTGTTCCGTCAACATCTGCGTAATTAGGAGGAAGATAAGCGCTGGGGATGGCGACTGCTCCGTCAAACAACAGTCTGGGCTTTCTCCTGCGACAAAACCTCACACCAAGGATGATGATGATGAAGGTCAGGAAAAAGGTGGACACAGACACCAGAGCGATGATCAGGTAAGAGGTCAGTTTGGAATTCTTCTCATCATAGGAAATGTCCTTCAGTTCGGGCACCTCAGCCAAGTTGTCAGAAATAAGTAAATACATGGAACAGGTGGCAGACAGAGAGGGCTGGCCGTTATCTTTCACCGCCACAATAAGGTTCTGTTTCATGCTGTCAGATTCAGAAATGTCCCGCTGTGTCCTGATCTCTCCGCTGTGGAGACCGATACTGAAAAGTCCCGGGTCGGTGGATTTGACTATATGATAGGACAGCCAGGCGTTCTGTCCGGAGTCCGCGTCCACCGCTATCACTTTGGACACCACAGAGCCTCCGTGTGCGGCTTTGGGGACCAGCTCGGTCATGAAGGAGTTGCCCTCCGGGGCGGGGTACAGTATCTGAGGAGAGTTGTCGTTCACATCCGATATGAAGACACTGACCGTCACGTTGCTGCTGAGCGGAGGAGAACCGTTGTCTCGGGCCATCACCTGGACTTTAAAGCTCCTGAACTGTTCGTAATCAAACGACCTCACAGCGTGGATCACCCCCGTGTCTCCGTTCACAGACAGATAGGACGACACCGGGGCACCGTTCACCTCACCAGGTAAGAGAGAATAAATCACTGTACCGTTTTGTCTCCAGTCGGGGTCTCGGGCAGTAACGGAACATAAAGTGGAGCCAGGTTTGTTATTCTCAGTCACATATGCGCTGTACGACTGTTCCTCAAACATTGGTGGGTTGTCGTTGATGTCAGCTACAGATAACTGAAGACTTTTAGAGGACGACAGAGGTGGAGAGCCCTCGTCAGTGGCTGTGATTGTAATGTTGTAATCGGACACTAGTTCACGGTCCAGTTGTCCCGTGGTCACCAGAGAATAATAGTTTTTAATAGACGGAACCAACTTAAAAGGGACATTTTGCTGAATGGAGCAACGGACCTTTCTGTTATTCTCAGAGTCTCTGTCCTGCACGTTAATGATTCCCACCTCTGTACCAGGTGACACGTTCTCGGGTATAGGGTTAGAAAGTGATTTCATATGTATCACTGGAGAATTATCATTTATATCAGTAACATCTATTACGACTTTGGCATACGACGTCAGCCCTAACCCATCCTTTGCTTGAACTCTCATCTCAAAAGATCTTCTCTTCAAAGTCAATCACTCCAGTTACTCTAATTTCTCCCGTCTTAGGATCAATTGAGAAAACATTTACGACATCTTCATCAGACACGTGACCGAAGTCATATGTGACATCTCCATTCACTCCGTCATCTGCGTCAGTAGCACTGACAATAATCACTATGGTACCTGGAGGAGAGTTTTCAGGCAGACTGGCTTTATAAACGGCCTGGCTAAACACTGGGGCGTTATCATTAGCATCCAGCACAGTGACGTGTATGACTACGGTACCTGATCTCTGAGGAGAACCTCCATCCAAAGCTGTGAGAAGCAAACTCATTTCTTTTTGTTTCTCACGATCAAGCGTATTCTCAAGTACTAGTTCAACCTTGTTGCTGTCAACAGCGAGAATAAAGTTGTTGTTCTTTTGTAGGTTGTATCGTTGAACAGCGTTTTGACCTATATCTGCATCACTGGCCTCCTCGATAGAGAAACGGTTTCCCTTGTCTGCTGACTCTCTTATTTCCATTTCAATCATTCTTTTTTTGAATTTTGGCAAATTGTCGTTTACATCTTGAATATGAAGACTTACACGGTGAAGCTCTAAAGGATTTTCTAACACCAGATCTACTACTAACACACACGATGGATTCTTGCCACAAAGATTTTCTCTGTCCATTCTGTCTGATACGATCAAATCCCCAGTACTCATATTAATGTCACAGTACCGCTTACTACCGCCATCAAAATCAGCACGGGCCTTTCGAGAAGCTAAGGTCCTCAAATCAAGACCGAGATCCTTCGCTATATTTCCAATAACAGACCCTCGTTTCATCTCTTCTGGAATAGAATAACTCAGGTCTCCATGAACGAGGTGAAGCGTTACAATAAAGGAGGCGAAGAGGACGATCAGACGATGCGGCGAAAATCCTTTGTCTCCCATTGCCGGGGAAAAAAGCGTCCACCGTGTTTATATCCAGAAGGAAAAAAAAAAATTCTCAGACAGAGCCAATAATCAATATTTTCCAACAGTGGACAGGAAGGAAAATGGTGGTGGAAACAAGAGATACCTTTGAGAAATTATAACAGATATTAATGCAGTAACAGTGGGTGGAGATGTCCCTGCTGATGTTGTGCTAGACCACAGCGGCACCATGAGTCGCTTTTCACCCTCTACACATGTAAGCATCGTTCGCGACAAAGTATAACTCGCCTTATCTTCACCCACGTTCAGGCGAACACTGCGCAACATATTAATCATAAATGCTCCAATCTAACGGACTACGTACAACCATAAATAAGTAGCTGAATATGACAATTTTATTATTTCACTGGCGTTATAGCTGCTGTATCAAGTATCAGTTGAAGCTTAAAATTTAAAAATTAGTTAGATATTTCTTGATAAAGTATGATAGAAATGCACCTCTCAGCACCATGCATATTCCAAAACCCGATTTTATTCAATAAAGATCTGATTAATCATTTATATCATCATACAATAATGTTAGTACGCAGTGTACATGTTTTATGATATTGTTCCAGGTATGAACTCTTGAGTATACTATGGACTAAATAAAATCACAAACAGTATGTGTTAAAAATATGTCTTCCTAAAAATCTTAGTAAGACATAGTTAGACTCCTTCTTTGTTACAAAATATTTATTCTTAATACATTCCTGATCAGATAATTAAATATTTAATAATAATAATAATAACAATTATTATCATCATAATCATCATCATCATTATTATTATTACTGTTGTTATTATTATTATTATTATTAGTAGTAGTAGTAGTAGTAGTAGTAGTAGTAGTAGTAGTAGTAGTAGTAGTAGTAGTAGTAGTAGTAGTAGTAGTAGTAGCAGCACTAGATAAGCAATTCAGAAAGTATGTCAAAAAGAAAAAAAGAAGTTCCGAGTTGCACCAGTTGTTTCAGGACCACGGACAAAGACAACAGGATGGTCACATGGAATAGGAGGAGTTCCTCCAGAAAAACTACAGACTGTTCTTCTGAGTTACCATTTTATCCACAGTCAGCATCCCAAGCAGTCACAGAATGCTAACTGGCACCACATTTTTATGATTTATAGTGTAATATCTTACTTCATACATAATATATATAACTCACAAAAAAACTTTCAACTTACCTTCAATCTTTGTCTCATAATGGGAAAAGTGGCGCATGGTCAAAACTTTGAAAACCAGTCTGAAAAGGAAGTTAATAAGACAGTCAGAACTATTACACAACATTGTGAGTAAAACACAGACGTAAACTGTTTCAACACCGTGGGAAGTGTCAAAAATTGACCAAATATTTCTTCTTGTTCTTTCCACTATAATTTTTTAATGACTAGAATTGTCTTTATGTCAACATTGGCTAAAATAGTCTGTTCAAATTAGCTTACAGTAGAAAAAGTAATCACATATCATAATTGAATGTAATCTACATAAATGCTTCATGAAGGGATAAAATTCAGTCAGCAGTACATTAAAACAAATGCAAATTATAATCTACATTATGACCACAACCTTGTAAGTGTTAGAGTTCTCCAAAAAAATGTATTTGTATTCTTCAACCCTAATCAAAACAGATTCAAGTGACACTACCTGAGACAATTTATGGCTTTTTGTGCAGCTCCCTCTGGAGCAAAAAGGCTTTATACAACTTTTTTCACATATACAACAGTACTAAGACCACTAGTTAGACTTAGATGTGTCAAATCTGTGCAGTTCCCCTTTAAGAGCAAAGAGCTCCATGGGACACATGATCAAACATAAGATGATAGTAGGCAGTAATGACCTTTTGACACTACACTAATGTCCGTCTAAATTGGGCATTAGCTTCAGTGAATCCTAAAGACGTTACAGTATTAAACCTAACTGCCTCTCTGTACCAGTTACCAATAAACTTCCTCTATGTCAAACATAAAAACTATCATTGGCCGCACAGTTTATCTGGTTTTAATCAACCACTCAGCCCGTCACACTATTGGTTTCTGTTGTTGGCATTTGTGGAATAACTGACCAATATACCACTATATTACCTAGTTTTAGAAAAGCCAGGTGTCTACATTACTGTCTGAAATCGGACTTATCCATTTGGGTTGGTTGCTAGCATAAAGCCTCCAAACTGTAAACAATCACCAGCTGTTTTGCCTTTCAACAGGCCAATCGCTTGATATTTTAACTTCAGGGCAACCAGCTGCCCACCAGCTCCACCAACTCCTCATTGTAATGGTAATCCCTTTACTCAGCTCCCCTCGCAATCCTTCAAGTTGTGCAATACTTGAAAGATGGATTACATTGCTGTGCGCGCTGGTGCTAAAGACATTAATGTCTCCACAGTCTCTTCGAAAAATATTTCTATATCCTGAATCTAAATATCAGCTGTAAATCCCAAACGTAAACCAAATATTAATCCTATTAATATTCTCCTCTTGAATGTCAGCATTTAGCAATTTAGCCAAAAATACTGCAAGTACCATATTAGTTGTTTACAGTTTCAGCATCACCAAAATTCAACTCCAGAAATATCACAGTGATCATCAAGCCATATTGACATTAACTAATAATGCATTTAAAAAAAAAAAATCACACTTTTAAGGTAGAAAGATATCTGCACAGTCAAGCCAGTGTCTGTGTCAACCACATTTTCTCACCAGTACAGTAGTTCTGAAAGATGTGCAGAAGAATTTGCTTCGGGTGTGCCCAGTGTCATCCAGAAGCAAGGGTTTCTCCCAGGGAGTTCAAAGGCCTTGAAAGAGAATACAAAGATGAATATAATTTTTTGTATAGTGTTGGTTCACATGATGGCATGAGAAGCTTTGTATCAATGAACATTAATTCCTTCTAACTACGTAGAAAACACACACAATTCTGCATTAGCGTTGTATTTTATGACTAGATTTTTAAATCAGTTCAATTCAATTTTATTGATATAGTCCCAAATCATAACCTACATTATGTCAACGCACTTCACAGAGTAAGGTCAAGACCTTACAATGGTACAGAGAGAAACCTCACAAATCTGACCATGAGAAAGTACTTGGAGACAGTAGAGAGGGAAGACTTATTTTTAAAAGGAAGAAACATCTAACAGAACCAGACTCAGGGCGGGTGATAGCCTTTCCTACCAATTGGGTTGAGAGGAGAGAAATGGGGGAGAGACAAAGATGAGGGAGGAGAGGGGGAATGAGAAGAGAGAGAGAGAGAGAGAGAGAGAGAGACCAGGAACAGCTGTATATACTGTTGTTTTCAAGAACTATCAGACCGGCTGTTATAATGATAATAATAGTGATACTTATAGCAGGGTAGTAATGGCAGATCCAGACCCTGCAACTCCAGAGTCTGAGAGAGGGAGAGGGGGAGAGGGGGGGGGGGGGGAGAGCGAGAGAACTAGAGACAGCTAGAGATGAAGTGCTCAGTGCATCATGGGAGTTACCATAATGGGAGACTCATCTTAAGAGAAAGTTCAGGCCTAACCTTAGTCAGCTCTCAATATAACTATAGTTTTATCAAAGAGGAAAATTTTACGTCAAATCTAAAATGTACAGAGGGGCTGTAGTGGGAGCTGATTCCACAAGACAGGACAGGAGTCTGATAGCTGAAAACTCTGACTCCCATACTCCTCCTGGAAATTCTAGGAACCACAAGTAAGCCTGAATTTTTTGAACTAAGGGTTCAATTTGATGATAGGGTACTGTGAGTTCTTTAAGATATGATGGAACTTGGTCATTAAGGGCTTTTTTTTATCGGAAAAAAGGTTTTGAATTGTATGTTAAATTATGCAGGAAGTGAGTGCTGAGAAGCTAATATGGGAGAAATATGATCTTTTTTTTCAAATTCCTTTATTATGAAGGTGGAAGAAGGCTGTTGTATATAATTGTTTTATTTGAGAGGCAAAGGACTTGTCCTGGCCAAAAATGACTCAAAGGTTCCCTGCAGTAGAACTGGAGTCTAAGGTAAAACCATCCACAGTGGCTATCTGCTTAGGTCATGTCTTTCTGGGGTGAATTTATAGTTTACACAAACCTTTAAGTCTTTTAAGACATGTCTGAAGTTTGACTACCTGATTAGTTTCATCCGGCTTCATACAGCTGGGTGTATTGGAAATTTGGAAATGTTTGTGGTTCTTCCAGATAAAATTGCCTAAAAGAAGCATGTATATAGAGTGAATAGCATTGATCCTAGCACAGAACTCCGTGGAACTCCATGACCAACTTTGTGTGCATGGAAGAGACATTGTAAACATGAACAAACTGGAATATATTCCATAAGTATGATTCAAACCCACCTAGGTAAGTTCTTTTAATCCCAATTACATGTCCAATTTTGGTTGTAAAATTTTGTGATCTGTCAAGCAGGAAAAGTATGGAGAGGAAGCCATTGTCTGAGGCCATGGTTACCATTGATGGCAACTTTAACCAGTGTTGTTTCTATGCTATCATTTACTCTAAATCCTGATTGAAAATCCTAAAAAATACTGTTCCTAACAACCAAATAATCATATAATTGGTTTGCAAAAGCTTTTTTCAAGGATACTGGAAATAAAGGGGAGTTAAAATATACAATAGGTAAACAGTCTGCTAAAACATCTGAATCAAGAGTAGGCTGTTTAAGTAGAGGTTTAATTACTGCCTGTAGTACATAGCCTGTTACTAAAGATAAAATTATCAGATTTACCATGGAAGTGTAAAGCATCCTTAATCTTCCTAGTTCAAATTCAGTCTAAAAAACAAGTTGCAGGTTTGGATGATGAAACTGTTGACTTAAACTCAGTGATCTATAGGAGAGATGAAGCTAAGTAAAAATCAGGTCTCCCTGTCGAATCTAAGGCAAATGGACTGAGTAAAAAACAAGTGCCAGTGGTGGGAGTGGGTGGTGAGTTTGTTACTCTGATAGTTACAACTTTATTTGTAAATAAGCTCACAAAGCCATTGCTAGTAAGAGTTAAAAGAATACAAGGCTCAATAGAACTATGACATTCCTTGACTACAGTGTCGAAAAGAAACCTGGGGTTGTTTTTATTTCCTTATATTAATGTTGAATAATAGGGAAGTTCCTCTATATTGGTGAAACGCTGCTTCGGTTTCAGCTTCTGCAATGTCTCCTTTAAAGCACGCATTTGGAGGTAGCATCCTCTGATTCACTACCTTCTTTTTCAGAGGGGCAACAGTGTCAAGTGTAATGAACACGTGAATTTGCAGTATTAAATTAGATTACATTTGACAAGTGGTAATGTTGGGCTGTTAGACTTGCCCAGTTTGTGGAATAAGGGGCACATACATTAGTAATGTCGACATCAAAGTGCTGTCTACACAAATAGTAAAATGGGAATTGAGCCTAATGTGCACACTGTACACGGCAACAATTTTTAGTTATGAGTCATAATGCGGTCATGAAAATAACGACTCTTATTAGCACATATTTCTTTTTTACGCACTTCTCCTTCATTGAAACAGTACACTTTTAAAGTCACTGATAAAAGTTGCTCCATTCTGTCTGAAGATGAAGAAAAAAAAATGCAACGAGAAAATCGTCGCTGACAATATTGGTAAATGCTATTAACGGATATTACATAGCAAATTTCCCAGCTACGAAATTCCAAATAAAAACATAAAATAGATCAACTATTGTTAAGTGTATCTGTGCCAGTCAAACATTTGAGGGTGTCTTCAGTGGTACAGTACAAGTATATATAAAGATATGAGCATTGGGAACCTGAAAACCTGGTTACTGGCTGATAGTATGTCCCCACCAAGAGCTTCCGGTGTTACAGAAAATGGCCACCGCGGGGGGGAACTGTGTTTTCTTCCCGAAAAAAATTAATTTATGTAATTCTGTTAGCCCACAATCTTTACTATGTTAGCTACCCGTAATGCATTCTTGGTGGTTCCCCATGTCACTTTCCTGTTATGCTAGCTTTTTTATATATATAAAAAACAACTCACAACTGTACCTACTTTTTGTACGTTTGAAGCGCTTCAATAAATATGGCAGGGAAAACTAAAATAAGTTTGTTCAGCAGGTGACATTGCTGAGCCAGGTAACATTTCTAGCCGGTTAGCATTTTGTAACGGGAGACTAGGCAAAGCTGCTAAATTGATGTCAAAGCTTTGTAAAGCTTTGTGTTAGCACGATTCGACATTACTAAACAAACGTTAAACTCCCTCGCCGGTAATTTTTTTTCGCCACGTCAGTTACAACAGTGACGGTATCGACTTACCAGACGACTATTATGTCTCTTAAATTAAGTTCGTTGTAGTCAAGATACGTGTCGGCTAAACATTTAAACGCCTGGCGGGAGAAAGAGAGGGAGCAGAAGACGCGACCACAGCCGCGTAAAACGAGCTCACGGAGGGGGAACCCGTTTGTGTGGCGGACCGGGGCTTAATACTATTTCCGCCACCTGGCAACACCGATTTGAATATTCAAATATCGATTTGAATATTTACTTTACCGATCGCCACGTTTATATTTAGGGTTTGTATTCAATATCTAGATTATCACATGTTTATATTTAGGACTTAAATTAAAAATTCACAATACTGTTATATGTCATTCGATTTATTTCTTAGGCAAAATGTGAAATTTTGTGGCAAAGAGAGACGACGTTCTGCAAATAGGTAAAGGACTCCATCAGTTCCTCAAGCAAATGCAGAGATCAGTCCATAAGTACCGTATTATCGCCTCTTTGCTTTAGCTTCTGGATATTTCAGTCTCCCAGCATCATCATATGGTCTGAAACTTTGTTAAAGGAGGATTCACAGGTTATTGACTGTGTGGTGGCCATTTGTAATTTTAAATGAAATAGGTACAGTTAGAGATGGGTGCATAAATTAAGTATGATTCTGCTTTGATTTATTTGAACATGACTGTGAGATGCAGCTGCTCCTAGGAACCAATTAGCCAACCATCCCCTAGAGGAGATTTACAGGCTAGATCCCTGTCAAGTTGCTCCTCTGATATACATTGTCTTAATTGTGAATAGTGTAATAGTGATTTGCTTGACATAATGAATGAATGCACCATATTGTGGTGTCATTATACCTTCATTTTGTTTGATTTGTAAAAATCAGTTAATACAGTTGCTCATTCAGCAGCTTTTCAAAGGTTAAGATCTGTTTTCTTGGTAAGGATTAAAGACAAAGAAACATCCCAGTGTAAATTCCAATTTATGATGTTGGTTGTACCGCAGCGATCCATTTTAGACCCTCTCTTGTTCGAAGTCTCTATGAGTAGTAATGTCTCTTCCATTTTTGATTCTTAAATTTAACTTTATGTTGAAAAAGCTGTTTTACTCTGTTATGTTTCTATTCAGTAAACCACTGAAAAAAATTCTTATCACTCTTTTAAAGCAATGAAACACACTCTTACCTTACTTATTACAAATAACATATAATTAGTTCTGTTCTTAAGATTCATACAGCAGTTTGTACATCTGCTGTATGAACCAATATTGAAAGTATGACAGAATTCAAATATCCTGAAAATCTGAGGGGTGTGAATTTTAAGATATTTTTGAGTTGTAGAAAAAGGATTGTTGATGGAGTACTGGATTACAGGGATGCCATTTAACAACCTGCTGCTGTTAATACTCTTAGAGTGTGATACACTTAATCATTTGCTGCTGAAGATAACTTTAGTAGCTACAACTGATTTTTTTTAGGATATTTTCAGCACATACAGAATAGTTATCAGTGTTGTTCATTTATCTAAAAAGATCAAATTGAGAAATTTCCATCTTATACTTGTTTTTTTCCTGTTCTGGACCTTATTTAACCTGTTTCCTGCTCTGGCCCTTATTTAACCTGTTCCATGACTGGGCACAACCTCCAAAACCCCATACTAGAGCTGAATGTATTTTCAGTTAGAGCATGTACCCACAGCTGGCCTTAATTAAGCTGCCTAATAGCAAATTTTGAATAAATAAAATAAACAGTATGGCATTATTGCACTGATTTACATTAAAAAGCAGTTAATATGTATTGTATTTCTAACATTGCAATGGGCAATAGCCAATAGGTAATGTGATTGTATTATCTTCTAAAAAACAAAATGCAACTTATTACACAAACCACACAATATTACAAACCTTTGCTTTATTTTAATCCAATACTGCGAATGTTTAGTTGGGAACATACTTAGTATGCTTATTCTTATTTACTATTTGTTTAATACATACAGTATCTTTACTAACAAACTGAGAAATAAGTCAAGGAAAAAAGTAACAGTATTGTTGAAGAGTTATAAATTTTCTTTAATTCATAAAAGAAACTCTATCTGCCTGTGGCCTGCATTTTCCAAATGAAAATTTCTCAACAATAAACAGACAGAATAAAGAAAATCACCAGTAAAATTAGTTCTGCCATTAATGAGAAGTAATGTCTCAAGAAAAGAATTTGACAGCGAGATTGAACTGAAATGAATCAGTCCTTCATAATTCATAATGATGCTCAAGATTTTAATTTCACTTCTAATCACACTTAATCATCAACATAAAAAAAACAACACGGAAGTACAATTATACAGAGTTTTATTACCCTTTTCTTGGTCTCCAGCTCTTTATTGTGTAAATGATTCGGATTATCAGTTGGGTCGAAGTTAAAACGGGTTGTGACAATATGCCTTTGCATGAAAACAGCTAAATATGGCCTAATGTGTTATGATATTTTGCCCAGGAGATGGCGCCTTATGCTCAGCCCTTCCGCAGACAAAACAACAGCAGCAGCTATGAATGAATGAAAAAAGGCAATGTGCTGCCATCATGTAACGTTTTCAAACAATATAAGGTTTAATAGCCTGCACATGAACCTCACTGTTAATAGTTTATCTAAATCTCTCACAATATAAACGCATGACTACCTCCATTATCTCATAAGATTCCAGTAGCTGAAAGTGTGTAATGCCCTGTCACCTCAAGCAGTGACCAAAAAGATATGACACGTCCTGCGCGAACTGCATCGTGGTACTTGTAGCCCACTTCTTCTCTTTACACTATATACGCATTTCATTGAGGTGTTGCCTCATTTCATTTCTTTACCCATTGATCTTTTGCAGTAAGACCTACTGTTAACGTTAATGACGTTATCATTAAGGACGCTCACATTTCTCGTTACAGAAGAAGGTGAATCTGTCTCCTCTTCCATACAAAAATGCTCAGAAACACAGACGGAGACGTGGCCATTGTGGCCTAGCCTGACCTCTGCATTGTAACCGCAACATGTGTATAATACAAGAGGCTGCTGCTTGTAGTGCTGCCTGCACAGTAAACATCAAGATGTGTGCGTATTGCAGCTATTTCATATGTAGCCTCTCAGTGCCTGTGCATATTTTTAATGCAATTGCCTTGATAGATAGATAGATAGATAGATAGATAGATAGATAGATAGATAGATAGATAGATAGATAGATAGATAGATAGATAGATAGATAGATAGATAGATAGATAGATAGATAGATAAGTCAAATATCTTGTGTCACTGACTAATTCTAATTTACCATTTTTTTAATTTGTCATCCTTTATTTCGCTTTCTTTTTTGTTGCTGTGAAAATTGAAGCAAATATAGGATTTAACTGAAATTGTTCCAAGTGGAAGCTGTAAAGAGACTTCATGACCAAATTTGCACTTTTGTGCTATTTATTCATTCATATTTTGACTACCAGTAAGTCATTTAGGTTCATTTTCATTAATCCTGACTGGCTGAAACAAATGTACTTTCAACCTACTGTCATACCCTGTTTCATTAACTCCCCTGCACTTTCTCTCACATACACACTGCGTCTCCATTGTGTAATATGTAGTGCTATCACAGGCCGAACTTCATTGTTCACGTTACTCTCTCCATCTTCATCGTGGCTCCATCCAAGTCACTCCATTTGCCTTCCTCAGCAGGACAATGACTTTGCTGAGTCACTGCAGTTGGCAACATCACCATCCAACACACCCACTAAGATAAACACACACACATACACTCCAGTTCCATTCGTACAGTGATTTGGCATACACTTCTATTTTATCCTGTGTTAAAAGACCCTTTGTCATTTTATTAGAACATTTTAGAAATATTAGAGGATTTTAGGTGATTGTGTTTACATCTTGTATTTCCACATACAGTATTTCACTAACTGATTATACTCTCTTAGTTAAATCCATATTCCAAAATGGAAGCTAGGCCAAGCATTGCTCAACATAGTGTAGTGTGTATTTATTCTGTGTCTAAACTGGTTTAAATTTGTCTCTTTGGACTGGAGAGCTTATAAAGAGAGTGAGCATAGTCGCTCACTTCACTGCTTGCTTGGCTTTGTTCAGTCAGCAATTGCATCCATATTCATTAGCCAGATTCACTGCTCTGCAGACCAAACACTGCAGGCTACTTTTCTGCACATGGAGCCAATTTGCTTGTTTATTAATTTGTTTGTATAACTCAAATGACCCAAAATTTAGGAGGACTAAAGCAATTTTTTTGAAAGCTCATGGGACTATGTAATTGTACGTATCTCAAAAGTGTAGGTGTTAGTGTTTTTTGTTAATGTTTTGCTCTTACATGGATTCACTTCATACCAGTTCTTACCAGTAAAATTTCAGTGAGGAGTTAGAGACATGTTTGTGGAACTTCATCATCAAATGAGCAGTCACAGTCAGCTGTGATGTCTGTGGCATATGAGAGGACACACTTCCACATATCCTTAACCCCATCCTCGGCACTCCACCATTTAAACCCTTCTATTGTTCCAAGTCTATAAGACTGTTTCCATGAGGACTATTCCCTGAATAGGTGTAAACATAGAAACTATTTTGTCTGTCTCCTGGAGAGGATAAAATTAAGAAAAATGATAAAAAGATGCAGACATGGCATTTCCACAAGCAGTTTTCTTTTTTTTTTACATGAACTCTTGAAGCTCTCTCTCTCAACTATTTCCTGTCTCTGGATGCAAAATGAAAGCTAAAACCAGAGCAAATATGGCTTTATTACCTTTATATATTTAAAGAGAAGCATCAGTATTAAAACACAAGAATGCACAGACTTATCTATTCTACTCTCAGCCATGAATAAGTCAGAGATTTTCTTTTTCCAGGCAACATATAACAAAATGTGAATATTATTTTGGTTCCTAAAACTGTAAATGACCCCTTAGGAAACTATTGAATTGACAGTCTGAGTGGATGACTCTATAAAAGTAATGATTATCAGTTTGGTATTTTATCTGGGCCAGCATGACTTATGGCTCTCAGTGTTTTTTCTATAAACTCACCCACTGGGATAAAATAAATCTACTAAGCCACTCTATTAAATTATGTCGCATCTGGAGGCTTCCTTCCACAAGGGACTGTTTTGACCATCTGCGACCATGGCTTTCAACAAGGACAAATGAGGCATTATTGCTGGGCAGACCATTCTGACTGCATCTCTCATCTCTGCAGGGAGTGAACCTTTCCGAGTGCTTGTCAGTGCAGAGAAGAAGAGGGATATGAGCATGTGACAGGGGAGAGTAGCCTGTAGAGAGTTTGTAAGTCCTGCCCTCCCTAATGTGAAGAGATGTACTATTTCTCCCTCTTGCTGATCCATTCATTTCCTTCTCTTCTGGAGTGTTGAGTTTACCTTTTTTATTCTCTTGAGATAAATGTGATCTCTGTAAAATAAGTACAATTCTGATACTGATTTCTAATTAAGGATTTCATTACATAAGGTTATCTTTCATTTAAAAAACTGCATTATTCATCACAGAGCATCTAAAAGATACAGATGAACTGTTTCCATTTTAATGAAGACATAAAAAAAAACACACTATCTAAATTCAACATTCTATATTTTTACTCTTAGATTCAATATGTTTCCGGGAAGTAACCAATTATACTGTAATTCTCTTCTTCAAAGTAACACATACACACTTATACACACAAATGCCTCCACAGCAAGAATTTCAGAATGTATTTTTAAGAAAGAAAACTTTATTAGTGATTTATAAACAAAACACATTAACACTGTATCCATTTAGGTAAAATAAAAAAGTCAGAAAATAAATGAAATTCACTACTTCACTGTTACAATTGATGAGCGGGTGTACAAAAAAGGGTTTTACAACAGATCTGGGCTGATCCATTCAGGACAGCACATTGCCACCATAGTTCACCACCATACATTGGGAAAGAATGACAGCATGAATGCTCACTAAACACAAGCATAGACTACATATACCTTTTTTTTTTTTTTACACTGGATTATTTTTTTCTGTTGTTTTTCTTTTTTTTAAGAGTGAAAGGGAAGTGATAGCTCATCATAGGATCATACATATTTCAGTTACAATATTACAGTGTTAGTTAGATCGTCATGTCAAAGCCAGACACAGAGTATTTTTTTTTTCTTTTTCTCTCTTGCTTTGCTTATTCTCAAAAGCAAAAATCAATGTTGGTAAAAGAAAAATAATAAACTTGCTTTGAGAGGTATCACACTATAGCATTTACAAATATCTAAAGAGGATTAGTGGATGCCATACAACATCTGTGGAGCGTGAAGATTGTAGTACGTAGATGTTTGGCAAAGACAGAAGTACATACAAATTTCTCCTGTGCGAATAATGAAGAAAAAAAATAATACAAAAGAATAAAATCATAGCCATCTATCTATTTATATATATATTTCTCTATATAGTATGTGTTTCCTTAGAGCAGAACATGCAGCAGCCACTTAATGGAGTGACGTCATACTGAGCCGCAAAACTTTGGGGGTGTGGCAACAAGTTACAGGCAGGGGAGGGGAACCAACAGAAGCAGTTCTTGAGGCATGTGCGTGCCCCTTTTTCAAAACCTCCTGAGAGGATTGGTGGGATATAGCGGTGGGATGGGAATCCCTAGATGCCCATATTTTTTAGCAGGTTTCAATTACTGATGTAGAGACAATCTATGAAAAGTCTACGCTACATTTACAGCGTACATAAAAGCTAATATGTGACTCAACGATCCAAAACAATCAATATGGAGATCAACTTTCTTCTCTTGTATATGGAGGGGGAGGGCCAGCCCACGGCACGTCTCCTTACTTTATCCCAGTCCTCCATCCCTGTAATCTGCCTCATCCCGCCTGGTCCACTCTCATCAGTGGCTCCAAACAGGAAATGAACAGTGTAGTGTAGTGTAGTTTTCACAAGTTAAAAGCACTGAACCGTTTTGCACTTACAGAAACATCTGACAAGAGTTCAGGTAGTGGAGCCCCAACTGGGCTTCCCCAGGCCTTATTCACATTACTCCATGCTGTTCTCAGCACACCACAATGTTCAGAGCAGGCCATTCCCAGGATCAATCCTGAGCAAGGGGGCAGAGCGGGGGCTAGGGGCAGCTTCTGAGAGTAGATGGGGTAGATGGGCATTACACGCAAAAAGCAGTTAAAGCTATGTGGAGGAAGATAAAAAAGACAGAGTATGTTATAATTAATCTCTTTAGAGAATAAATGAAAACAGAGTAAGTTCTCAAACTTCATCACATGAAGAGGCAGTTAGTGGGATGGGTGACTGTGGGGAAAAAGGCAGTTGGGGAAGGAGAGGATGGCTTGTTGCAGCTTGGGGCTAGTACAAGCAGGTGAGCAGTTGTAAACTCATGGTATTAGGTAAGGACTGGTTGCTACCAAACATTCAAAGCAGAAAGCAATAGGCTTTTGCTGCAGCAGGGGGAGAAGAGAAGGTGTTATCAAAATCTCAAGACACTCCTAATATTCTGTATTCGGTTCCATCAGAGTCCACTGACTGAAAGCGAAGTCACAAGCCAGTTCAGCTGGACTCTCCCCTCTGTGTTCCTCAGGAGAATGTGAGGTATCTTCCCATCTCTCCATCTTTCCATTGGTCTCGGCATTCCTCAGTTTGGGGTTCTGGCTGGAGATGAAGCTCTGTATCCTTCAAATGCAGTTAGCACATATAGAGTGATGGCAAAGGATGCTGCTTTCATCCTGAGAGAGTTGATCTACACATGTGCACCGCATAGGCGACTGTGCAGGGCAAGAAGCTTGCAGTGTCTATTTTTAAGCACATTTCTTTGATGTCAGTTTTTTTCTCTCTCCTTTTTTAAAAATTTTTCTCCTTGTCTCTGGATCTCAAGTGCTTTCCATATCACTTCACCATGGTAAAAGTGTATTTATTTGTGTTTGCATGTTGCATGACTGTGTGAGCATGCGCGTGTGTGCATGTGGTTTCATTGAGATCACAGGAAAGACTGTTGTTAATTACCAGAGGAATCTGCTGCAGTGTCATGATAGCCTTAGTGTCAGTGACTCTTGTCTGTGATATTTACAAGTAGTGTATGTCCAGCTCCAGATCACATACGTGTGTCAATCTTCCGTGTTGTTCTTCTTTTCCTTGGCTGGCACAGAGCATTTTGTTTTTCTTGTACAAAGTATTTGTCTTCTCTCAGAGAGAATGGTTTACACATTATAGTTGGGGAGGGGGTAAGACAGAGGTGCCAACGTGCCCAGTGGGTTAAAGGAGAAGAAATTCAAGACAAGGGCAAAGAGAATGTCCTTCCGTGTTAGAAAGGATGACTGACAGGAGTTGACTCAGGGTGTATAGGCACATAGGGGCTTGGAGCAAAATCAATCATTTTATTGTTTATCAAGGCAAGATCAATAAGTTACCCCAGTAAGGGACTGAAGGTAATATAAATCTTGGTAAGGCCAGGTTTATAACAGAAAGAGCTTTAAAATGTTATCTGTGAAAATAGGTATTAAAATGAAACTGGAAAATCTACGGTAGTCTTCACATTTTCTTTTTGCCCAGTGGACTTTGGTTGGTACCTCTGTTTTAACAACACCCTTTTCTTCTTTGCTATTTTCTCTTTCTGCTCCTCTACTCATCTCCGTCATCCTTCCCCTTATCCTTCTTGTCTTTTTTCTCCTTCTTCTTCTTTTTCTTCTTCTTGGCTTCCTCCTTCTTTCCAAAGGTGATGAAGTCGCTCTTGTCATCCTCTCCTCCCTGGTTCTGTCTGATGGATATTATGGCAGGGGAGCCAGGGATGATGAAAGCTTCTGGGGGAACCTCACCAGGCTTCAGGTGTTGTGGGGGTGCACCAGGACCACCGGGGCCATAGCGAAAGTGCCAGCTGTTGCTGTCTACACCAGCACCCATTGGGGGGGAAACCTCTCCCCCTTCACCATCTGAAAGAAACGTAGAGAGAGAGAGTGGTTATTAAATAACATCAAATGTTAGGATTTTCTTACTCATAGACATTATCAAATTTGCCAGCATTATATTTCACACTCTCTGAAATATAAAGTAAAAATCTACAAATTACGGGCTGTAGCCACATATACAATGGCATAATTCTACTGCCACAGTGGGAGATTTACTTAGTCTTGTGCACCTCATTTATGATGCATTCTGGACCTAAATGAATGTCATGAAGGCCATTTATGAAACAGCTCTGAAGCACAATTTGTCTGTCATCTAAAGCTGTGTCTCTCCTTCATGCATGCAAGTTTAAGGGAGTGTTGGACAAAATAACCAAAGAAAATATTTTAAGGGAGGCTAGTATTGCACATTCTGTTTGATTAACAAATGTTTGGTCAATTTACCAGATCAGTCTTATGTGGAAAATGATGTGTCTCTGAAGAACATTCACTGCTGCAAATTAAATGAAAGGCACAGTGCAAATGTGCCCTGTGTGTTTTTATACATAAATCAGGCCGACAGGCATGTCTGTCCATTGGCAGCTTGGTAGACAACACCATTAAAAGGATGGCAACATGTAGATAAATAACTCCTTGTTGAAAAAAGACACTGGTAAGAAAAGTGGACACAAAGAAAAAAATTCATTATCAAGTAACTGGCATGTCATAGACAACAAATCTGTCCACACCCTTATTTCTGTCTGTGTGCAGTATTTAAAAAAGTTGAACACAGTCTACCAGCAAAAGACCCTGTCACTTTGGTTCTTTCCTTAGAGCAGTGACCTACTTGCCACACTTTCCTCGCGTATCCATTCTATTTCTCTGACTCCTTTTCTGAGTTCTTTCCAGAAGGGGAGATTAAATGAACAGGGTTCCATCCAAGCAGAAGAAATAGTGTCTGGGAGAGAAAGCATGACCTCATGTAGTACCAAGGGCCGAGGATACCAGATTCCAAAATTATCTTACCCCTTTCTTACCCAACCAGACCCAAAATATACTCCACACTAGCTTGCATCCCTTACACAAAATGAGCAGTTATCCTTAATGAATCTGAACAAAGAGACTGCAGACATAATTCTGACTAAACAATTAATGTGCTGCGGAATGGCAGTTGAAATTCATCCAGTTATGATGACATGAGCCATACAACCAGTACTGGTCAAAGTGATGACAGGGACATGCTGATACAACTAAATGTCCGTTTATGTCAGTGTGAAACACCAAAAGTCTCATGTAATGTAGTGGAGAAAAGGGTAAAATGATCCATCTGGACACTTGTTTGATGTTTATAACAAAGTTCACACAAGGATTTCGCCAGAACACCACTCAAGGCCAAAATCCAGGCCAAAATAATGTGAGGTTAGAGTTGGTTGAGTGGCTGTTTACTTCCTCTTCTCTCACAGTTACAAATATACAAATAGGCCAAATGCTATGCAATAAAGCTGAGTGTTTGGTGCTTGCTCTGGTTTTCTATAAGGAATGAATAAAAAAAATAAAAGTAAATGGAGCCAAACTTCACTATACATCATCTTACTTCTATTTACAGTTATCTATAATTTTACAAACACAAAGTGCTAACAAGGAATAATGCAAATATAGATACACCTTTAACCCAGGATTACTACAAACAGATGTGCTATAGATCAGTCACAATCATGTAATCACATCACTCTCTTTACCATAACATCCTCAAACACTTACTTCAAAGAGCTCTAAGACATGCTACTGCTGTATCAAGCTACTGCTAATGTACTAGCAATGTACTGCTAGTGTGTATTACTGTCATGCAACGCACATTTCATCATACTGCCATGAAGTGGCCTTTATTGTGGAAACAGGGAGGCACACTCTCCTACTCTCTGAGTAATCAGAGTTATCAAATACACATCATCTCCTGAATATCTAACTTCACCATAAAACAGTTAAGTATTAACAGCAGGTAAAAGGGATAAACATATGAGGAACTTAAACGTAACTGTATATAACTGTAACTGCTGTGCAGTGTCAGGTGAGCTGACGGACAATTACAGAGCTTTGCATGCAATGCCAATCAGCCATAAAGGCATGCACCGCTGCAAAGCCCACTGCCCAAGTTGAAGCAGAAAGTGGCAGCTGGTTTAGTTCAGTTTTTGAGATTCAGAATACCTTGTCTGAATTAGATCTGCATTGATTAGCTGGTAAATTCATTAGTTGATAGACAGAAAATTAGTCAGCAACTACTTTGATAATTATTTAATTCCTTTTTCAATCAAAAATTGCAAACATTTTCAGGATCAAGCTTCTCAAGTGTGAAGATATGTTCATTTTCCTTTTGTATAACACTATACATGGAATATCTTAGGGTTGTGACTGCTGGTTTGACAAAACAAGGTGTTTGAAGACATTACATTGGGCTTTAAACATTTTTTATCTGTATTTTTTGATCTTTCTCATATTTTATAGACTAAACAATTAATAGAGAAAATAACAAGCAGATTATTCAAGAAGAAAAAAAATATTAGCTGGAGCCCCATAGTGTGAAATGTCCTCTCTAAAATGTTTAATTCATTCAGATATATTTGAAAAATCAAACAGGGACCACCATACATAAATCAAGTGGGTCATGCATTTGACTTGTTTCACAACACTCATCCCAAAAAAGCTGTCTTTTACTGACTTTGACAACACAGCTGCAAGAGCTGCATAGAGAAGACAGAATTTTACAAAGAGACTGAGAAGATTAGGACAGGACAGGTTAGATCCAGTCACTGCCTCCTTAACGTGAAGATACAGAGACAGCTAGAGTCACATTCATTTACAAGGCAAGAGTATTTCCCCAGTTGATAAGTCCTCATCTGACTCCCCCAGCAGAAATGTGACCCTGATTCTGTAATCTCAACAGAAAAAAACAGTAGGAGAAGAAATGAAGGGACACAAAAATACTGAATCATGAATGCAGAATGCTGGAATGCAGGCAATGCTTTGCTCTTGCCTCTAAGAAATTGCCTGTCTAACCCAATGTGAGAATTTGATGAGACACCAGTGCACCCAAGTAAAACTTACATTCATAAACAAAACAACACCCCAGAGAGTGATGAGTCATGCTGAGGGCAGACAGATGGGAAAGGGTGAATTAAGGCAGGGCGACTCAATTAAAAAGGGTCATTCTCAGAGAGAAAGAACGAAAGAAAGAAAGAAACAAGAAAGAAAGAAAGAAAGAAAAAGAAAGAAAGAAAGAAAATAAATATTGTGACTTAGTGTTGTGCAGCTATGGTAAATTCTGGTGCAACTGAAAAGCTAATATCAAAACAGTGTTCACTGCTTTATTTGATTTGTTGATGCTGTTGCAGAGTGAAATTCTTGCTCTTCTGTCCTCTCTGTTCCTCTTGCACAACCTCCCTCTTTCTCTTTTCCCTGCCACTCTCCCTCTCTCTATCTCTCATTTCCTATGACCTTTCATATAATCTAGCATGAAAACCCAGCCAGCCAGCACCCATCCCTCCAAGTTATTGACTTAATCATGCCTATTAGTGTTTATGGTAGCATTAATGTGGGTATCAGTAATCAGGTATTTAACAGCTTGTCCATGAATGATAACTACCAGGCACATTAGAGATGAGGAGGGTAACCTATTTTCTTAGTGAAGACTGTTGCCCCCAGCTCTATTACATTTAAATCTTCTTTATATGAAATGCTTGGGTGACGCAAACCACTTTGCATTATAGTGTCTGATTTTCCTCGTATTGTCCCTTGAGTTTGATCTCTAGAGTCTTTTATCCTGAGTTAATATCCCTTTGCAACACTGTGCTGGTCAAGGTTTTCACAGCCACTTAAATTATCCAAGCTCCATTTTGCCACGTCTACTTTATTCATACCGTTGTCTCGCCCTACCATCGGCCAGTTGGGCAGAAATGCAGTGGAGTGCGGTGCAGTGTTACATAACAAGCTCAGGAGGAGGAGGTGGAGGAGAAGGAGGAGGAGGAGGAAGAAGAGGGGCCAAGAAGTGTAAGGATGCAGATATGAAACATGATGCTCACCACTAAAAATGAGGGATGGGAGGAGGGGGGAAATGGAGTTTAAGGATCCTTAAAATGCCACTTGTTTTGATCACAAACAGTCAGCTGGGACCACACCCTTCTCCAAGAAAGGACCTTTTTGTTAGTGTGCTGTGCACTGTGTGTGTACATTTGGATAGAAACAGAATGTGATGTTGCTGCCTATTCAAAACCTAATTCTTATTCATGTGTCTGGGTCTTCATTGCTATGCCTGAGTGGTGATAGAATGATACATTTTGGTGCCTGAATAAATTACCATAGTTTCCCCGATCTGCTAACAGTAAATTAAATACAGAAATGAAACCATCATGGGTAAAAATGAAATAATGATGGCTGCTTGCAGGTGTTGTCAAGAAATGATGCCGCTACATATACATTTTGGATTGTACAGTTTTATGTGTGTGTGATTGACTGGATTAATGCCAGGTTAAACACTTTGTTGTCTGTTCCCAGCAGGATTGTGTGGCAGATGGTGGACACAAGCAATCCCATGTGACAGGACTTAACCCAATAAAAATAACACAGAATCCTGGTTTGAGTTGTTACCTGTGTATCTGTGTATGTAGAGTATATGTTAGTATGCCTAGGTGCTATGACAAAAAAAAAAATAAAGGAGAGTAGTAGATGTAGAAAGTAGAAATTGATTTGGAGAGAGAAAACGAGAGAGAGCTGGCAAGATATACAAAGACTCAGGGAGCACAGGTTGGGAACAAAAAACAGGGACAACAAAGGAAAGCAAATAACTGAAGTCAAGAATAGGAAACAGAGGGGGAGGAGGGATTCAGAAACAGTGAAAAGTCCCTGACAGCCTTTAGACTGTTCTACCTTACCTCTCTGATTGTACAAGAAATCTTTTCACGTTACATACATCTTGTTTGAAAAACTACAGCCATTAAGTATGACTTGCTACCTTGAATTTAACCAACTTTCTATCTTTATCCCTTTTTTATCAAGCTCTTTATATTTTTTATCAAATTTTGCTTCTCCAAATTCATACCATCTTCTTGATGAGATTGACAAACATAAAGTAAATGAAACATACAGGGTCATGGACCTAAATGCTAAATTAAAACCCTGAGGCACTGAAGGAGAAAAATAAAGCATAACCCCTCAGTAGAGTCTTATTTTTCCACCTTTTTTTGCATCATCTCTCCACACTTTCTTTCCCTAACTTGCCCTTTTTCCTTCACCCTTGAGTCTATTTTTGCCCTGACAGCTGCCCACTGCAGTTGATTACTGTTAACTCTAATCAAATCGGTCTTCTCTGCTCCTCTGTATATATTCTTCACTGTGTGTGTGTGTGTGTGTGTGTGTGTGTGTCTGAGAGAGAGAGTGTGTCTATGTGTATGTGTGTGTGTGTGTGTGTGTGTCTGTCTGTGATCTTGGATGATACAGAAAACAGTATCCACCTCTGCATCTGCAGTACACCACCGCCCTGGTCAATGTACGTTCACTCTCCTTCTGTTACTCACTCCTCTGCTCTCATCTGCCCTTTACACCACTTATCTCCACTTCTCACTTTCCAAACATACCCCTTCCCCACTTTAACTTTATCACCCCTTATCACCTTGTTCTTCAGTTGATGCCAGAGTCCCCCCCTCCCTGTTTTGTCCCACACCATATGTTTGCACTCCCTTGCATATAACAGCCCCACAGCCCTCCTCTCTCTCTCGCCAATATTAGGGACCATGAATGGTTGCCATGGAAACTACATCCTCCAGTGAAGCAGTAGGACATTGGTAGGTATCACAGTGACTGTGCTTGTGCTGATGGAGAGTAATTCTTAAAGCTCTCTCTCTCTCTCTCTCTCTCTCTCTTTTCTTCCTCCTCCTCTTCTATCTCACTCTTTCTAGTCTAACAATTCTCCCCTAGCAACAGCAGCCTCATACAGCTTCCTCTCTTTGCTTTGCAAACTAATGAATTGACTACAGTCAATCACTCTGATTTACTCATTGTCATTCACTCCACAAGAGTTTGTCAATCACTCCCTACCTTCCTATCCACCTTGTCCTTCATTGTTTATTCTCTTGTTTCTTTTCAGTCCCTTATTTAGAAAACCACCCATCTTCATCCTCTTTGCCCATCTCATTGCTGCAGTTCTGCACAGCTCTCTCTCAATGTGCTGTTGGTTTAGTGATAGAGATGTAATGTAGAGAGAGAGCAACTGAGGAGGATGATGTAGAGGGAGTGAGGAACAGATAAGGAGGGGGTAGAGAGTAAGCAGAACCCTGATTTCAGTAATGTGGGTCTGTTAATCTGGGTGTGGGCTGCACTCCATCTGTCACCACAGGAGCCACACAAAAACGTGGCAGCCAAAACACACTTGGAAACACAGCCAAGGGCACATGCACATAGAGGCATGTACATATGAAAATACAAAATGAGATGCAATGACGCACACACATAAACAGACACACAAACAAATTGATACATGTGTTCTAGATCAAAAAGACAGGAGCGTTTCCACTGTACCTCAGTGTCTCAAATCAAAATAAGAAAATAGACTGTGAGGCCCAAAAAACACCTATAGGGTAAACAAACCAAACTCCCATACACTCCTGCTCCCCACTTACAGACCACAACCTGCCTAACAAACAAGACAGTTTAGCTATCTTTAGCTATTAATAGCTCATCCTATGACTCATAGTGATGTGGCAGGCTGTACTGAATCAATATCTGCATTTCTCTCATTGCTGAGACATGATAAAAAATGTAAAATTGAAAATCGGAACACAAATCTTTCTCAGTCTTGTCCTCCAGTAAGGGAGCACTATAAATAATGCTTTTCATACTATCCTTCACTCTTCACCCAGAATTACACTTAATCCAATCCTAAAATTTGACCTGAAGGTAATATAGTCCTCAGCTAATATTTCCATCCTGAGGCTGGCTAACAATGCTAAGATTGAGATAAATACGGGACAGTCAGCCCATAGGCAAAGTAAGGTTAGGGTGTGAGCAATGTGTTGTTCTTGAGCTGCAATGGCTTAATTAGACCACCTTAAATCCTCTGCAGCTGATCTTGTTACTAGTGACCCACCCTGAAGGTGTAGGTACTGCCAGTTCCATTCTCTCACTCTCTTTCTTTCTATCAATCTATCTTTCTCTCTCTCCATCTCTCATGTTTTGAAGTGCCTGGAGTCTGTAAGTCCTCAGCCAAGGCAACAAATCGATGGTAGAGCGAGGGAGGCTGTGTGTGTGTGTATAGGAAGAGACTGTAATCAGTATGTGGGTAGTTTGTCTGCCTGCCCAGCCCAACAACTCCCGTCTAGAAAAGACACCAGGCCAGACCATCTCTACATTCTTTGTTACAACAAATTGCCTCTTTGTCTACACTTAATTGTGCTGTCTTCCCTGCTCAAATCTTATCACACATACAGTACATCTGTCTCGTTCTCTCACTGTCTCCTCTTTCATTTTCCTCTACCAGGTCAATCTTGTCTCTACTTTAGTCTTAATCCTTTTTGGCCAATCTTCATGAGGAAATTCAAGACAGATTGTACTGACACTGTTTATGTGAGCATTAATCTTCACAAAACTTGGTTAGGGGCAAGGAATATGGTGAATGGTGTAAACAGTTAAATTTAGACTTAATGATTATTAAGCAACAAGCTCACTTGACACTTCCATGTGCGTCACTTGCCTGCAGCTGCTTAACAGTAAAAGCGCTGCCAATAATTACCATTCTGTTTGAATAACACCTGATTCATTTCTGCAATTTCACAGGCTGTCTTGCAACTGAAATGCCTGATGGCTTAAGTTCTTTAAAAGGTTGTTCTACATGAGAGGAATATTAGAATCCATCACTACAAAACTGCTAGAATTAAACTGCAATTTGTCTTTATTAAAGCAAGATATATACACTTAGTGGCCACTTTACTAGGTACAGGAAAATACTGATATTACGACAACATTTAAGTCTGTTATAAACCATTTATTAAATGATTATAAAGTGATTATAAATGTTACATACTGGGACTTAAAATAAAACTTTACCATAGTATTTGTTGCCCACATCAGCCAGTTCTGAGCTTGATCTTTGTGATCGTGTGAAAAAATAAGCTCTAGGTTGAGCGAGATTCACATTAAAAGGAGAGGGAATGTAATTATGTTTTATTGCTCTTCCCTAATGTGTCCCCTTAAGTTTGTCCTCTGTGGTTCATTGGCTTATTGCTCTGTAAACATCTTGCTGATAATCCAGGAAAGTATTGCCCCTCTCTCCCCTTGTCTCTCCCTCTAAAGTATCTCTCTTCCTACTACAGAGTGCAGAGATACCAATCTCCAACTACAGAGCATATGTCATTTCCTCTCCCAGCAGCAGTGGGAAGCAATAGCAGTGGGTCGGAGCGATCTAGCAGCAGATATTTCAAGTTTTCCTTATCTTATTACTCTCTAGTGGTTTTTAATAAGATCTTGAGGAATGTACAATTATTGGTAACAGATAACAGAAACAGTCTTAACTCCGTCTGATTCTGTGTCACGGAATGTGTTACACAGAGATCAATAAACCAAATTTTAGATGACTGTCACAACTTGAGACATTTGGGACTAGACCAGGCCAATGTGCACAAAGCAGGCGTTTTACTTTATTTATGTTTCTTCTTTACTGTGTCCATACCACTGCTAAAGTTAGTTCGTACAGCCTATCTGAAAGTAGCTTGACTGATTCTTACCAGCAGCACTGGATGCAGTGGGCCAGTTCTGAACAAGGACCCCTTGAGCTCCTTGCATGACCGAGGACTCCTCCATGTGCACTGAGCTGGAACACAAAAAACACACATTTACAAATTAATCACTGGTAAGGTATTCTCCCACATACTATACATAGTATGCTGTGTTGAATTAAACTGCAAAACAGGAGGCATCCATAGACATAATGTCATACTTTTCTAACTCTATGTTATGAATGTTTCATTTGACTAAAATATAAACCCCCACATTTCCAACTATCCTCTCTCCTTATGTTTCCTACATTATACAATTCGAACCTTTGTTGTCTGTGTGTGTGTGGGGGGAGGGGGTGGGTGGCTGAGGGTGCAGCAAACATAATCCCAGAAATGTGATGTTCACATTAGGATTAAAGTATTCACCCTGAATTTTCCTGACATTCTCTGGATTATGGATTACAGATGGCTGTTCTTACATTCTCACACCAGATCTGTGGGATTTCAGCACCCTCCCCTCCACTGAAAAACCACACACTTATCTAGCACTGCCAAAAAGGTTTTAGTTATGAAGATCTGGGTGAGATCTTTTATCTTTCATAAGGGATCACTACTTTCTGATATCATCCAAGCTAGGAGGGCAGAACCTCTCTTAAAAGGTTCAATTTACCCAAATTATACAAACACAGCAGCCTAGCGATGATACATTTTCCCTAGCCTCCCCCTATGAACAGGATATCTAATAATAATATTGATAATAATATGAATTTCTTTTTCTGTGATGATTTGGATGCACCACCCATTTAAAAATTAAGTTAGATTGCTCTGTGTTAGCAGCATATTAAAAATGCTCTTAATCTAGACTTTATTATATATATATGCGTATATATGTGTGTGTGTGTGTGTGTGTGTGTGTGTGTGTGTGTGTGTGTGTGTGTGTGTGTGTGTGTGTGTGCGCATGCGCACGCAGACACGTGCATGTGTGTGTGTGTAAAACTAAAAATAATATACTCTCTCGCTGCTACTGTTCCACTTGACACCACCTGTCCACTGTTTTCTCAACTGTCCCTGAGTATAATCTAGGTCTTTAGAGGCTAAAACCTTTACCAAAGTCTGTGTGAGCTGGTATTTCTTCCCGGTAAGTTGTGTAATTCTTTTACTTCTTGAAAATAATCTTGAGAACCAGGGATACTAAAATTAAATTCTGTAATTAAGAGCATGGTTCTTAGTTTGTCAGTGCTAAAGAGAGGTACAGAGAATCTACATCCCTATGTACAGTGGTTCTGTGAAGAAAACAACAGTGATCTGGTAATGGAGGCCATTTTAAGTGCTGCTAAGCATCAGCATCATCGGGGTACACTGATCAAATATTAATGGCAAACATTGGATTCATGATGCAATTTTCAGCTAATGCCGGTCCTTCTCTCATTCCTCATCATCTCATCTTCTTTTGTTGTCTGTAACCACATGCTTCCTCATCATTTTCCAGTGATAAAACTCTCCCATAAGGCTAAATTTATTTATTGCAAATTGAAACTACAGTGACCACAAAATGAACCCAGAAACAACCTCCAAAAAACGCAATTATGAGTAGATTTTCTGCATTATGAAAGAGACTAAATGACATTAAATAGGTCAGTGCCATTACATGGTGTTTGGGTGCAGTATCCCAAATCTCTTACACACGTTCTGATTATGTGTATAACAGATGAACACTCTGTGAACACTCTGGCTTGGTACTGGGAAAGAGGGGATAGTCAACCTAAAACGCATCAGAGGTAGTGAGTCACAGAAAGATTTATTATGTTGGAATGTTTCACACAAGCACATTAACTCTCAATTAATCTATTTTGTAATTATGAGGGAATCTGGGCCATTCTTTTTAATCTGAATTCACACATAAATACAAACAGAAAATATGTGTGTCTATACAGATAATATGTATAATGGAAACACATCTAAACTGCATTACACTATCCAGGTCACACTTGAGCTGAGACAAGGACATCAGGCACTGCATTACGCAGGCTAGGCACTAGCACAAAAATTTGAATAAAGATCAGATCAATAAAAATAAAATAACACATAAATATACATGTGGGTCTCAGGATGCACATGGCCCTGAGCAGCAACTGACAAGTACTGTTTAGCTGGAGCTGTGAAAGTCTTGTCCTGTCTGTCATTTTATGTGATTGTGTCTACAATAAAACTGCCATATTCACAGATGTACTTCTGTGTGTGTGTAAAAAGAAACTGGAAAGGCACCTGTTGTCTGTTCAAGGTAAATCTTCTGTCTGTCTCAGATATATCCATAAATGCCATATCTATCCATATGATTGTAATAGATTAGAGAGATTGCATAGATGTGACAGATATATAGATGTGTTATGGTGCCATCACATTAGCATGACCGTTGATTTGATCATGCCTGTCTGATCTCAAAGCAGGTAATAGTCCTGTTTGGTATGGGTAATGTGATTATTGGTGTGGTCATGCAGCAATCCCCATGTCCCCAGTAGGCCATCTGTCTACCTGACTACCTGTCCTTCATCCATCACTGAGCCCCTCTCTACTTATCCTTCCCTCCTGTCAGTTCTCCATCTGTCTGCTAACACTGAGAGAGCCATTTCCAACTGCATCTCTCCTCACCATGTTGCTTCTTTCATACTACACATTCAGTTGTTTTCAAAGATCACCATTAAGGTGATGAAGTAATCTAATTAAAATGAGATACTTTAATCAAATTTGGATTACCTGGGGCTTTCTCACAATTCATCTTAACTGTATGTTTAATAAAAATAATGTGCATTCAGAGCACTTTAAGAGCATAGGTAAAACAAGATAGATATTCTGTACTGGAACTGACTGATCCTAAGTCCCACCTCTTTCTCTCCACCCAATTACAGCTGAGCAACAGCTGCAGCAAAGATGATCTCAGACATCTTTACTGGAATAGACCTGTGAATGAACATAAATGCCTCACCTGTTTGGGTTTGTTGTACAAATATGGATGTGGCTCTGAAGACATTTATATTTTTTTTCCTTTTGGCTATGATATATGGCTATGGAGTTATTTATTCCATTTCAACAAATCAAGATGGATTTAGTAACCAGTCAAGAGTGGATTAGACTGTGCAGTAGTTCTCTGTGTCAGTTAAGCAGCTGCACCAAGGTTTTTTTTTTTTTAAAGGTAAACATATAACTTGGCTATCTTCATTGAGTCACGAAAATAACATTTAGGTAACAGCATGGTAGAGGACTAATCCCATCAAAAAACTCATCACCTGGTTCTCTAGCATTAACCAACTTATAGGGAACCAAAGGGGTTCTAGCAGACATGGGAGATAACATGGGTCTTAATTTTGTAAAACAAATGACTGCTTTGTTTATTTGCTTTCCAGTTACCAAAATTACCCAAATTACTTAATGTTATGTTTATATGCTTTAGCATCTTGTATGTACAGTATTTCTCATTGGTATACTGGAGCCCATTCTGCAGACTTTTTGAGGATATGTTACAAGGCTCCCAGCACAAATTGTATGTGTGTATTAAGTGGTCTTAACAAAGGGTGGGTTGGGCTAAAGACCAGTTAGTTAGAGAATGGTGCAGGATTTGGTTATTTGCTTAATTCATCCTAGAATGTATTTTGGTCTCTAACAAAACATGATGAAAATATCTGGCAAGGAGTGATGAGATATTTATTGTAAAGTGATGAAAGAAAAAATGGGATGCTTACCTCTGCATTACTCCTCCTGCTCTCAGGGAGGCTGAATATCTCCAGTCTGAATTTGGTGCCTTGGGCTGCAAGAGAGAGTGAGAAGAATTTAGTCTTAAGTACAGGTGAAAGCCAATACTATCTAATTAATAAGTAATGGCCAGAACTGATGGTGCATGTGCCTTACACAAACACACACACACCCACACACAGAAACTCTCTCTCTCTCTCTCTCTCTCTCTATCAACACTCCCACTCCATTCCATGTCCTTGGGGGAAAATAAACAGCTGACCCTTGTACTGTGACACATGGGCCCTAGGGCATGTCCAGGGTTAGATCACTCAGGATGTGCTGGTTGTGGTACATTACATTCCCATTGAAACACTGCAGAACCCTCATATTTCTGTATATGCTGATGAAAGACTCAATTCAAAGCTACATCTGTCTACATAATGCTCCCCATCCCCTCTCTTAAATCTTTATCACTCTATCGAAATATTTCAAAATGTGAAAAAATGTCATCACAAAATTACTGAAATACCAAGGTGTTTTTAGCCATGCTAGATAATGGTTTCCAAGCGACGTCCATTATCTTCTGATCTTCTGTATTTCCCTTCACCCCTCCTCTCTCTATTCTGCTTGTTATATTAACCATCCTTAACCATCCTTGCTGCTGAGCTCGTTTTCCCTGTTATATCCTCTTTACACTGATCAAAACCTTGAGCTCCACTGGCACGCAATCTGCTTGAGTCAGTCTGACACATCATACCATGGTAACTGTGCAGAGTTCAGATCAGCTCTACCCTCCACCATTTCACTCCTGTGAAGGTCATAGGTGTGTGTGTGTGTGTGTGTGTGTGGGGGGGGTATCAGATTAACCCCTTCAGTTCGAAACAAAGAAAAACAGCAACAACCTAACCTCTGCCTTTCTGCGTGTAATGCAATTTGTCATTGACATCTTAATATGAGACTTCAATGTCTATGCTTCTAGTAGAAAATAATTAAAGGTATAACATCATTAAACCTGAAAAAATGTTGTCAAACAATTACAATTCATTGACTGATTGTGGTTCTTCTGTAAGATCATGCTCACAGTGCAGTAAAATGGGCTGTTAACCTGACCAAATAAGACCACATGAGATTGCATTTTCTCCTATCTCAACCTAAACCACTGACAAAGGACACTAAATTATCTCTGCTTATCCATGTGGTTCAGAGACCCATTTGCAATCCCATATCCTTTCATATATGACAGATGTTCACTTGCTGCTGAAGCTGCATTGACCTCTATGAGTCGGCAGTAGACATTCATCACCCTTGAAATTCAATAACTGGCCTTAATGAGAGGAGCCTGGTATTCCTCCTGGAGTCATTCAAACAGAGCAGAATGTCTATAGGGATACAGAGTAATGTAGTATCTGCAACACTTAACCATTTTGGAGACTAAGGGTGAACTTGATAATATGAAGATAATCACTCATCAAAAAGCAATCACTGGCTGGATCAGTAGTGAAAGGGAAAAGATGTTAGTATGGCATTAAACACACAGTTTTTAAAAAAATGCTCTTTGTTTATTTGTACCTTTCATACATGTAAAGAGAATAAGACAAAAAAAACCCAAACATTCAAAATAAGGCCAGATTGTCCACAAATGGGACTAAACGGCTTTACAGAATGTTTGCCCTGTTGCAGCATAGCAGTGGCCAAAGGGAGACTAGTCTGCCTGGCCATATGGTGTTTATAGGAAAAATGAAAACATTCACTAGCACATTCAGACATTAGATACCAGCATCTGGAATCTAAACATGTCCACAGACTAAAATACTCCTAAGGGAGGAAACATATGTAAAACTACCATAAAACAAATCCACAGAACAAAATCAAACAAAAAAAATCTGATACTGACATAACACTGATGTAGAGAAATCAGTGCATTCTGTTCCATCATTAAAAGGGAGAAACCAAATGGAGTGGAAGGAGGAAAAAAAAAGATTCACACGGGTTTTTAATGTATTCAGTTCCTTGCCTGGCTCTACATTATAAATCACGGATTAAAGAAAGGCTCAACCCTTTTCTCACTTTCTCCATTCTTCCCCCCTCTCTCTGAGTGGACACTTCTAGCATGGATACAGAGCTCACACCTCCACCATAACAATTTGTCCAATCACCTTTCATCCCCCACCTCATTTTCACAGAGCCAGCCAATCCAGGCACAGTACTGAGGAACACATCGCTGCCAGTTAATTACATAGCAAGAACAAACATGATTGGCATTTAAAGAGGAACATGCTGAATGATAAGAGAAAAATTACCCTAAAAAATCCCCTCTCTCTCTCTCTCTCTCTATTGCATATTTTCTCCCATATCATTTTCTGCACTGCACAGACAGACCCACCAGGGCTCTGGGGTAATGTATAAAACTAATAATTTTTATGTTATCCTATTAATACTATGACTATAACAAACTATACTCTTACTATAACCAGGGTTGATGCAAACAACTTGGTGCATGTTAGCAAGAACCTTATGCCATAAAACCATTGAATTAAGATCTAATATAGATGAAACTCATACATGGTCTCTGCCTCACTCCAGGCTTCTTCACCGATTCCTAAACTCTGGCTTACTGTTAAGTACCAGAGCTATACGTGACCAGAAGAGAATATTTTGGTGCAGTGGGACTGGTGGCCCTCATAGCTGGGGAAGGTTGCACTTTTTCCCACACTCTGCCTCTCTATAAAGAAGAACAGTGAATGCCCTCTGGACCCATTGGACTTGAATATTGTGGCATACAGCCCACAGCAGACAAATAACACTGGCTGTGTCGGGTCATAGGTGAACCAGCTACTAAAATCTACTAGTCTTTTGAGAAGTGAATAAGTAACAAGGAGCTGAGAAAGAGAGAGAGAGAGAGAGAGAGATGACTCTTGAAAATGTATTAATTACAGTTTTTTGCACAGCTGACGAGGACAGATGTACTTTAACATCTTGTACCTTGACTCACCAAACAACTGGTCTTTAAAAAGCATAGAACACACAAAGACACTGTTTACCGCATCCAGCAAATCAGAGTGTGCCAACCCACTCAAGTAAACAGACACAACCCAGAGAAGCTACCCACACTTGTATCTGCTGTAAAGATACAGACCAAATGATAAATGGCACATTATGTAATGACCAGTGAAAGTAATAATGAAACCATGACATAAGAAACATTTTGGTACCTCTTTCTTCATCCTGATAGACACAGATCATATGTTTTGAGGTTTTAGGTTTGAGGAAACTTAAATCAAAAAGCCAATCCTGAGAGGGGCACAAAAATGCCTATAACATGTTCATATGCAAATTTACATCAGAAATCTATCAAACACAAAATCAAAATCTTCCACAGTTCCAAAGCGCTAATTGTCAACTGCAATCCTACCTAATGAACATTGCCCTTGAGCAAAGCATGAGCCATAACCCTGAGAATATTTCTTTTATGGCTTGGGCTTTGTGTGTCATTTACTGTTGTATAGCAATCTGATATTTTAAAAAGACAACAACACAGAGAACACACGAGACACACACCTGAATGGCAGTTGCGTCTGGCATACTGAGACGCCGTACAAATATCTGGCTCTGCCCACTGTGACTGGTGACGTAGCCTGAGCCCCAGGTGCCACTATGTGGCCTTCCTGTGTTGTAGAACATAAAAGTGTCACTTCCTGACGTGGCGGTCAGGCATGTCTTGTAACAATAGGTTTTGGTTAAAGATCCATTTCCCCGCACTTCAATATAATGCGGTTCCACTTTGAGATCACGGCGCAGGGCCACATTATTGTTTGGCTGCCCGCCGCCCCCTCCAGCTGCAGCTCTTCCTCCACCTCCACCACCACCTGCTGGGGTGCCCCCTTCTGGAGCACTCTTCTTGGATATGCAACACGGGGAGCAGGGACCAGGCTGGGTACAATAAGCATGGCAACGCACAATGGCCAGCACACAGACAGTGACCAGGAACACGAAGGTTGTGGCACTCAGGGCAATGATGAGGTAGAGGGTGACATTGGAAAACATTAAGGGGCTGTTGGGCCGGATGATGCGCTTAGGGTCAGGGGTCATCTTTGGGGGCAGCTCCATCACGTGAACGTGGATGGTGGCGGTGGAGGAGAGTGGTGGTAGGCCATTGTCACGCACCAACACTGTCAGAATGAAGGAAGTGGAATTGTCCTCAAAGACACGCCTTGTGGTGCGGATCTCACCTGTGTACTCATGCACCTTAAACAGGTCAATGTCTGTGTTGGTCTGCTCCAGGGCATAGAGCAGCCAAGCATTCTGCCCTGCATCACCATCCCACGCTGTCACCTTACTAACCAGCATTCCTGCTTCAGCATTTTTCATCAGCGTCTCTGTGGTGCGGCTCCCATTGGCAGGTGGGTAGACTATCCTGGGCACATGGTCATTCTGATCCATAATGTAAACATACACTGTGGCCACACGACTGAGGGGAGGCACTCCGTTGTCCTGGGCTTTGATCTGAAAATGAAACTCTCTCAGTTTTTCAAAGTCAAAGGCTCGAAGGGCATACGCCTCACCTGTAGCAGGTTTGATGCTGACATAGCTAGCTACAGGGATACCGTGGTTGTTGTCATTGAGGACAGTGTAGGTTATACGTGCATTTTCTGCAGCATCAATATCTGTGGCCTTTACAACACATAGAGGGGCACCTGGGGCATTGTTCTCTGTAACATAAACAGTGTATGATGTCTGTTCAAATCGAGGGGGGTTATCATTCACATCTGCAACATCCACCTTAAAGGTCATTTGAGATGACAGGGGTGGGGTGCCTCCATCTACAGCATTGACAGTGACATTATAGGATGAGATGGTTTCCCGGTCCAAGAAGGCGGATGTGACGATGGTATAGTGGTTCCGGAAGGACTTGATCTTGAAGGGCAAATTGGGCATGATCTCCAGGGTTACTTGTTTGTTAAGTCCAGAGTCGCGATCATTCACGCTGATCAATGCCACCACTGTGTCAGCCCGGGCGTCTTCGCGTACAGGGCTGGAGAGCGAAGATAGCACAATCTCAGGAATGTTGTCATTGACATCCAGAACTTCTACAACTACTTTACAGTGCACTGCCACTGGAGCCGGCCCTTTGTCCATTGCCTGTATGTACATTTCATATGAGTTTGTCTCCTCGTAGTCTATATTGTTTTTCACTCGAATTTCCCCTGTGTCTGTGTCCATGGTAAACATCTGCCTGACTCTCTCTGGCGTGTAACTGCTGAAGGAGTAAAAAACTTCTCCATTTAAGCCCTGGTCAGCGTCTGTTGCGTTTAGCTTAATTACAAGTGCGCCCTTTGGAGAGTTTTCAGATAGTTTTACCTTGTACACGGAGCTGTCAAACGCAGGCACGTTGTCATTGGCATCAAGGATACGTACATTGATTTTTGCCGTGCCGGTTCGCTGTGGGGTGCCTCCATCCATTGCTGTCAGGATTAGGTGGTGAGAGGGCATCTGTTCTCGGTCAAAGGGCTTTTTGAGAATGAGATCAATGTGCTTATTGGAAAGGGGCTTAATGGAGTCCAGAGTGAGGTGGTCGTTTGGGCTGAGTCTGTACTGTTTCACGGAGTTTGTGCCGTCATCTGCATCCTGAGCCCCCTCAATGTGTAACCGCGACCCTGTGAGAGCGGACTCCGACAACTCAAGCTGATACTCATCTCGGGGGAACTGTGGTGCGTTATCGTTCACGTCCAAGATCTCCACCTCCACGTTGTGCACCTCGAGTGGGTTCTCCAATACCACCTCCAGGTTGCGTGAACAGATGCCACTGAATTCACAAACTATCTCGCGGTCGATGCGGTCGCTCACCACCAGCTTACCGGTTTTGTGATTTATAGTAAAATATCTCCGTCCACTCTCCGACGTGATTCTGATGCGCCGGGAGGAAAGTTTTCTCAGGTCCAGACCCAAATCCCGGACAACGTCTCCGACAAATGCCCCGTTCTCCATCTCCTCCGGAATAGAGTATCGAATTTGTGCGTTTGTAAGGCCACTGAGTACAAAAATAACCAAATATAGAGAAAAAGGCACGTTCTCCTTTACACTGTAACAGCATCGCGCCGTCACAGCCATCGCAGGCAGGCAGAATCTGCAGACGGGTTGGAGAAATCTTTCCGCCTTTTCAGCTTGCTGTGCGTCCCCACCCGCCTCATGAAAAACGAGGGAACAGTCCATGCATGACTCCGACTATGTGCAGGACGACCACCGCATCCTCGGCGCTGCTTGTTGAAAGGGATTTTCCCCCTGTGCATCCATGTTTTCCTTTGTCTGACCGGGTGATGTTTTTAAATTTCTCTTTCCTCCTGGTAAGGCTGAGTCCTTACACTGGTGCTACCTACTGGTCTCACTCTCTCCCTCTCTCTCTGCTATGTGCTGATGGTGTCTATGGGCAAAAGGGGAGGGGGGAGCCACTCGCTCAAACGATGCTGGCTGCATTTCGGCACCTCCAATAAAATGATCTAATAAAAATATAAACCCAAAAGACGAAATCCCCGGAGTTTTATCATCTATCCACACATATGGGCATCGTACACTGAGCGGCAAATGCCATCTGCACGCTGATTTCAGGCAAGTGATTTCGACACAATGGTTTTCCCTCTTTTTGTCAGCGCCACCGCCCTTTTCATTGTGCGCTGGTAAACTGATTTATCAACCAGCCTGGTGATTAGATGTCTTCTCTGATGCAAACCCACAATAACTCAGGCACCCTCAAGTCAGAGAGAAAAAGAAGTGCATATTTTATAAATAAAGGAAACATAAACAAAGGAACTGATTTTTAAAAAAAAAAGCTGTAAAAAAAAAATCAGTGCAGCAATTCTCTGCACTGTGGTATGCGTCAGTCAGTTTGAAGAATGAGTTATTTCCATTCAATTTTATATCAATACAAAAGCCATAAGCATAAGGGGTAGTGACAGGTGAACTGAGGTAGATCTGAAGCGGTTTTTTGCCTGTTTTCAGCCACAGAATCAGACCTGGAGTGTGGAGAATGTGGCTTTTTCACCTTGTGTCTGTTCTCGAGTCAGGTGCTGAGACACGAGAGACATTCGTCAGCACAAATTCCTTCTTTGTTCTTTCATGATATCACTTTGACCGACGGCGACAGCTGATGATGCTTTGCACTTGGACTCCTATTGGACGCGGGTTCTGCAGAGCCCTCTGCGCCACGGGTTCATTCCCACATGACACACAAATCCCGCGATGCCATGAGGTTGTTCACTGGTGACGGCGCTAACCGGGTCAGAGACAAGATACTCCAGATGTGACCCCGTTCCAAATCTGCCAAAAATACAACGCTGGCCTCTCCAGACAGACCGTTATGTTTGCGCTACCCAACTGCGCATAAGCACTAATATTTTAAACTAACCACTTGACTCTCTGGATCATGTTTCCGTCATCGGCTTTTTATCCTCAATTATTAAACTACACAAATGAGAAGGCATAATTTATAAATAAAACCAAATCACATCACCAGTTCACAAAACTGTTCTCACATTGTGAGACTGCACTTTCCATCCAAGACGTTTGGACGCTGTAACCTACAAACGGTCTGAACAGCAGATATGTAGTGTAGCAGGTGGTGACACTGACATCCAAGTCATCCTGCTCGATCTGCTCCCTGATTACTCCGGCCTCTGTAGCCTTGTACCTTTATTAAATCCAGATCTAAATCGGATGCAGGTTAATTGGTGGGAGCTTAACCCCAGTTAGGTCAACATGACAGAGAGAAATGGAAGGTCTCATGACACTGTTCATTTGTATTTGAACGGTGGAGCCACAACTGTGGGGAATAAAATCAGATGAAATCCACTGCTCGCAGTTTGACTGACATGGATCCTGATAAGAGTCAACAAAAAAAACAGTAAGATAAATAATTCTGTGGGAAGACAGTTATGCATCGACTAGGGTACACGAATGATATATACATCGCCACTCTTTAAGCATGCAGAGCTGAGAAGAAGTGGCCTTGTGAGACCTCGAGCCTTTAGGGTCATCCTGACCACTGGGCCAAGACAAGCGTCTACCGCCCTCATAATCTTTTTTTCTCTCTCTTCCTCTTTCCTGATGCTCTCCCTCTCTCACCCACGCACAGTCTGCCCACGGCAATGACAGCGCCTGGCATCCCAGGAGAAGGGGAGAAGACAGTGACTCACTCGGATGCTGCTAGTGGATGGGTTTTCACACTCAACGGCGAAGAGGAGGAGGTGGCGAAATAGGGGATTGGAGAAGCAGCCCAATGTCCACCGAAGGACAACAGACTATTAGCTACAGAAAAACAATCCATTTTATATATGGTGCCCTTTACATAACACTCAATGTTTGATAAAGTTAGTCCCTATCAGTAAAGGATAATACATTTGTACTGGCTGGTAAGGATATAATTTAAATTCTAAATTACGTCATATTAAAAGGTTTTGCCATTATATGCGTGTCGAATATTTTTACTATATATGGCACGGATTTGTCTCTGCATTATTATTCTACTGAAGAGTGGTGATTACACAGAGCTCCTTTCAGCCAGGGCAGGCAATCTCAGATGGGTCTACATGTAACCATGACATTTAGCAGATTTTCCCGGTGGGACGCTTGAACCTCCCTGTTTGGCAATAACACCACAAATGAAAAAAAAAGAGGCGACGTTTATCTCGTCAACAACAAACACAGAGCTGGATTTACACCTGACCTTTGCACCTGCGTCGCCCATTCTGCACGTCTCCACCTTTTCTGCCTCTGCTCCTTTGGTGTACTTGATACAGTATGTTAGCAATCTTTCATGGGCTGCTTCAGATATGACCATCTGTTTCTGCTTTAATTGCATAAGCTGGGCTGTGGATTATTTCACTTTTCACTCAAGGGTGCTGCAGATAAAGTTATCAACATTATTCCACCTGCAGACAGACGGCTGTTTTGCATCAAGAGACACTGATTTAGACGAACTAATTAGCTAATTGGTTTTTATTTTTTCTGTATTTTGCATCCTCCCCCCTAAAAAAAACTGGTTGGAAGAAATTAATTCCCCTTTTTTATCAAATTATTTATCTGACCTTGACAGTTTTTTTGTATCCTTATCCAGTGTCTACATATTCTCATTCCCCCCAATTTTCTCTGGCCTACACTCTCCTCTCTGGAGTGTCTCCAGCTGTGCCCCTGTCAGACATCCACTGTTACATCTGGGGGCTGGCTGAGAGGCATACTGGGGTCTTAAGTGGAAACACTAGAGCTCATGCCTTTTTGCAGACTGACTGACATGAACAGAAAAACAGTGGGTGAGGAAAAAAAACGGTGACTTTTAGACAACAAGGCCTGTGGCAGATACAGGGAGGAGTGATAATTCAGATTTTAAAAATGGAGACCCTCTCTTATTTCACTCTCTCTGCCAGAATATTAACATCCCCCATTCCATCAATTATGCAAGAAGGCCACCATATTAATGACCTTCTCTTCACTAAGACTCATCCTCGTTAACACTGTAAGCAGCCACTCTAAAACCCATTCATATTACTCCCCATAAGAGTCTGTTTGATGCCCCCCCACACACACACACACACATTTTTTCAGCTAGTCAGAAGACAGGAGAGATCCACAGTGAAAGGGGTCACAGCTGGGTTATCATGAAGCAAGACAACTTACATCAGTCTCAGTCAACACATATACAAATAGGCAGTCATGCAAACTTAAAGGGTATTTGTGCCTGTATTCATGTACACACATCCACCCACACACACACACACACACACACACACACACACACACACACACACACACACACACACACACACACACACACACACAAAATAGCAGTGTAAAACACAACTGTAAATACACAAACAATTTCTAAGGACAACCTTAGTGTGCCTGAATGAAAATATTTAGCTGTTTTTTCCTCATTCTTAAATGGCAGGGAACAGTTATCTAGGGCTTTGATGAGGAGATGCCCTGACTGCAGGGATTAGAAGCATACAGGCTCCTCGAAGGTTATAATGACTACATCTACTGATTCACAGGTAAAGGAAATTATGTGCCTAGCTTTAAAGCATTTAAAGGAAACAGGAAAAGATTATTATTCATGTCAATAATCAAAGTCTGTTGGTCAGAGGCTTTCAAATCCATGCTTTCCTTGTCAAAATCTAATATTAAGTTTTAGTTTAGTAACATTTTGTGTAATATGACGGTGGTCACATTGTAGTGGTATAATGGTAAAGGCATGAATATTTTTTTCATGTTTATTCATGTGAGTTCATAGGGAAGATAAAAATATAAGAATATAAGAAATGTTTGCAAGCTGTTGCCGAGGTGGGCAGTGTCATCTGTGGTGTCAGGAACTTGCACTTTCAGATTTATTAAATTTAAAAGAAGATGCACTGAAATAACGCAAAACATCCCCCTAAATATGTACAGTATGACAACAAATATGCCTCTTCAGGATAAGTCAATGTCAAACACAGACAACGAGAAAAATGCTGAATATTAGGAGTTATGCCTCATTAAAAAAAAGCGAGTGAGACATTAAAAGCAAATGCCAATAGCACTGCAAAAATGTAAACCTAATATGTGAGTAGGAGAAACAGGCCATGTAGACCATGCAGGAGGGAGCAGAGGTGGTACAGACAGTGAAATTGGTCCCTCTGTTGGAATAAATCGGTAGTACAAGGGTTGGACACGTGAGCATCCCTGCATGGCCCATCCACATAGGCCTTCTCATTAAGCCGAAGCACTAAAACCTAATCCCAGCTATGTGTGTGTGTGGGTGTGTCTGTGTGTCTGGGAGCATGAGGGAGCGAGAGAGAGAGAAGGGAAGATCGAGGGCATAGACATTAGGCTACGATGGCGGTCATTTTCTTCCTCATTTCCAAAACAACAACCAAAATGGATGAAGCAATATATAAGCAAAGCACCCTCCACAGATGAGACAAGATACATCATTATGAAGCATGTTAATGACAGAATCTATGGTACCACTCCCATATGTGTAGTTGTCCAAATAGAGCCTATAAATTTACCAGATTTCAGAATCATATCATACACATATAATACACACATCAAACACTCTTGAAAAGGAGGAAACAAACCAGAGCGGTTATCTCTAAGGATACTGATAACCTTTCCAAAAAAGGAAATAAAACCCCTTCTATCACAGATAAAGTAGCACCATCTGCTCTAGTTTTGCTGTCACTCTCTTTATCAGCATTATTTCAATTTTATGAAAAAGACTTCTGAAATACAAAACTGAAAATACAGACTGGTAAGTTGTATTGGCAAAAACAGGCTGGTGACTGGTATGGTTTAGTGTTTACTTGTTTATTAAAAAGATGGTTCTTAAGCCCCCTCCTAATTTTTTTCTATGCACAGAAATGTTCCCATTTTCAAATCTCTCGAACAAAAGTCCCTTGGTAACCACAATCCTTTTACTCAGGTGGACACAGTAAGCGGTTGGAGGAGGAGGAATTCTCTGGGTATGTTTGTTTGTGCTGATCCCTTGTGTACCTTGCTTTCAAAAATAAAGGGCATGAGAGAACTAAAATCAGCACAAATCCCTCCCTATGGGGCCCAGCAAGGGTTAAAGAGTTGCTCGGTTGTCCTCATTCAGTCTGTGCATAAATCAAACAGATTCTTGTTTGGTACTGAACAAAGCTATCAGGAAATGCAGGCAGGCTTTGGATACTTCCCTCTTTGGATGCCATGGCTTTGTATCCTTGCCGGATGGGAGAGGAAGCAACCCGTGGTTCTGAGCATGACAAAGCTAATCTAATGACTGCTACAGCATCCCGATGCCACTAAGAGGGAGCACGGATGGAGCATGGGTTGGCAGAAGTGGGGGAGAAAGGGAAGGGTAGCGATAAGTTCTTCCTTTTATCTGTGACCAATTCCAAGCCTGTGATGTTCTCACTCAGCTGCAGGGCATGTATTTAATGTGTTTTTTTTGTCCATCTCATCCTCTCATCCTCCAGTTTTCTCACTATCTCAAGCTCAGGGCTTGAATTCCTGCTGCTGTATTTGTCACTCGCTATAAAACCCTGTCCCATTTTAGAACCGATTCTCTCAGCTCATGCACTTTTCCCTCACTCCCTTCATCTGACTTGGCATTTCTGCTCAAGATGCTGTACATCTTTAGTCCGCATCTTTCTCTTTGTCTCCCTCTCTCACTCTGCAATCTCTCTTGTCGCCCATTGTGTCAACCTGGTTTCTAACACATGCTGGGATGGATGTGGGGGTGGGTACATACTGGCAGCTCCCTGGAAACAGACTGGTTCATCATTACATTATGGCTCTGAACAGTCTCCATGGTAACCACAGATAGCAGAGCTACCCTCACATAGCACAAAGGACACACCCTTGTGAAGGAGAAAAACAGGAAGTATAAAAGAAGTGTGTGTGTGTGTGTGTGTGTGTGTGTGTGTGTGTGTGTGTGTGTGAAAGACAGAGATATATAAAGAAGACGAATAAATTCATTTTCTATTAACCATGCTGCTGTTCTGTCACTTTATTTTAGAATTGATAAGATAAGGACATCTAAGCATTCTTATGCTTTTTGTCCATCTGTTGAACCCATCTGTGCACTCCACCAAAATGATTTAGGTGAAAACCTCCACTGTAGGACTGCAATCTATGAACTGGGAACCACTTTGCTGTGTGCCTCAACCAGCAGGTAATGTACTGTAGAATCAATAATTTAAAGGCTTTAGCAGCAAGGGGAGGTAGAGTCAGAAGATTTTATACAAATACAAATGCTAAACCACAAATCACCCTGATGCCACAAAGCTATAGCTCTCTCACTATTGCTTAAATGTTTATATCATTATCATCATCATCACCATCAGGGTTCAATAAAACGCCCATAGCAGGCAGTTTCTGCAATATTCAAACACGTAGAGTCATGCGGCTCCATGAAAATATCCACAACACACCGATACAGACACGTGATGTCCTGATGGCTGCATTAATAAGAACCTCTGCTCCTCATCCTCCCTATTGCCCTTGCCCCAACCGGTTTAGCTGTGATTGACCCAAGGTGTTGTCAACCCCGCCCAACCGCAGAACAGAGCAGGAGGGAGAGCTGCCCCGAGCGGTGCTGATACCTCGGTCCTGAAGCTCCCTGCTGCTGCTGCTGCTGCAGCAGCATCGAGTAACGGAAAATTACCTGCCCCTCCCCCTAGCTCACAGTCACAGAAAGCTGCAGCATACAGAACACATTCTGAACCACTTTTTACGCAGAGTCGGCTCCAGGCATTGTTTCAGGAAGCACAGTATGGTGAGCTCCGTGCACATAGCGGAGACTGTGTCGGACAGAAAAGGCGAAGCAACTACCAAACACAGGTTGAGTCAGAGGGATAATGTAGCGCGCTGCCATCTTTAAATCACACGATGACCCACTTCTAATCCTCGCATAGCCCGCACGCATCGCTTGCAATATTCAAAGTCTGTTTGAGAGCGCAGAGAGCCTGTGTTCAGTCTCCTTCACACTGAACCAACCATAAGAACGGATTTTTGACAGATACGGCTATGCTTTTTTTGTACAGGACCACTCCCTGAAATTGGGTCATATGTCTGAGTGACCCAGAGCATCGTAGATCCACACCAACACCACGCACAGTGCGCTGCACCCAGAATATGTGAACACATTTCAGCAGTTACCATCAATAATAACATTAGTGAATACATGTGAATGTCACAAAGGACACAAAAAATAACACACACCCACTGATAAATACAGTCAGATGAGACGATGCGCATCTCTGCTACCGGGTATGAGCAGATCAGGGTTGCATCTGCACTGTAAACACATTAAGGATGTTAATGAAAATATATTAGATCGTGTTTACAGCGCTGTAAGGCTGGTGGCACACATGTCTGCAGAGATGGACCTTAATTCACTGTTATTTCTCTCAGCTGCTCCCCTTCTCGCAGAGCGCTGCTGAAGGAGAGGGGGAGGGGAAGGGATAAGAGGTCTGAAAGCATGGAGGAGGATGAGAGAAAACCGATGTGAGATGAATAATGTCGTGCATGAGTAGCTATTGCAGAGCAAAAAGAATTGGGACATGGAGCAGGCAGGAAGAGGAAAAATAAATATAAATGGTTTACTACAAGTAGGGTAAAACTAGCAGACCGAATTGCACAACATAATTCGAAGGATGGGAGCATGTTATGTAAATAAAGAATATCTAAATTTATGTCCAGGTAAGTTGTATTTTAGAGCAGAGAATAAGCAGCCAAGGATAACATCTTCTCAGTGTTATTTTGTATTGACAAAGATTGCTTAACAAAAAAAGGATTTTAAAAAGTAGTATTAGAAATAATCAATCACACAGGGCCCTATAAAAGGATAACTGTGTTTCAAAAATACACTGGTGTCTTGAGGTGGAGTCCTTAACAGCTAAAATATTAAGAGAAGGGGGGTATGTTGTAATAAGTTGAAAACATAAGCCTATAACACTGAATTTAATGAAATACTATTTAAACAACAAAATGTAAGTAATTCCTCTTAGCAGAATGCAGAGACATGACTACAAAGCATAGAGAATTAAAAGCTCCAATGATGGATGTCAGGAGGGATAATGTAGCGCGCTGCCATCTTTAAATCACACGATGACCCACTTCTAATCCTCGCATAGCCCGCACGCATCGCTTGCAATATTCAAAGTCTGTTCGAGAGCGCAGAGAGCCTGTGTTCAGTCTCCTTCACACTGAACCAACCATAAGAACGGATTTTAGACAGATACGGCTATGCTTTTTTTGTACAGGACCACTCCCTGAAATTGGGTCATATGTCTGAGTGACCCAGAGCATCGTAGATCCACACCAACACCACGCACAGTGCGCTGCACCCAGAATATGTGAACACATTTCAGCAGTTACGATCAATAATAACATTAGTGAATACATGTGAATGTCACAAAGGACACAAAAAATAACACACACCCACTGATAAATACAGTCAGATGAGACGATGCGCATCTCTGCTACCGGGTATGAGCAGATCAGGGTTGCATCTGCACTGTAAACACATTAAGGATGTTAATGAAAATATATTAGATCGTGTTTACAGCGCTGTAAGGCTGGTGGCACACATGTCTGCAGAGATGGACCTTAATTCACTGTTATTTCTCTCAGCTGCTCCCCTTCTCGCAGAGCGCTGCTGAAGGAGAGGGGGAGGGGAAGGGATAAGAGGTCTGAAAGCATGGAGGAGGATGAGAGAAAACCGATGTGAGATGAATAATGTCGTGCATGAGTAGCTATTGCAGAGCAAAAAGAATTGGGACATGGAGCAGGCAGGAAGAGGAAAAATAAATATAAATGGTTTACTACAAGTAGGGTAAAACTAGCAGACCGAATTGCACAACATAATTCGAAGGATGGGAGCATGTTATGTAAATAAAGAATATCTAAATTTATGTCCAGGTAAGTTGTATTTTAGAGCAGAGAATAAGCAGCCAAGGATAACATCTTCTCAGTGTTATTTTGTATTGACAAAGATTGCTTAACAAAAAAAGGATTTTAAAAAGTAGTATTAGAAATAATCAATCACACAGGGCCCTATAAAAGGATAACTGTGTTTCAAAAATACACTGGTGTCTTGAGGTGGAGTCCTTAACAGCTAAAATATTAAGAGAAGGGGGGTATGTTGTAATAAGTTGAAAACATAAGCCTATAACACTGAATTTAATGAAATACTATTTAAACAACAAAATGTAAGTAATTCCTCTTAGCAGAATGCAGAGACATGACTACAAAGCATAGAGAATTAAAAGCTCCAATGATGGATGTCAGGAGGGATAATGTGAGACTCCAGAGACGCAGATGGAAATATCTCAGGAAAAATGCAGTCTATTGCAAGAATGGAACAAATTTAAGACAAACGATATTAATAAAGATGGATTATTCCAGATAAAAGAGGGGGAGTGGACTTGTAAATCTAAAAAGCCCTTACAGTTACAACCCTGAGAGAATAAAAGGCCCTGAAAACCCACAATACCATTGACACAGGTGGTTCTACTTATTTTACCAAGATACTGTGGGCATGTGCTTGGCTGATATTTCTGTCACTTCTCTCTTGCACTACATGAGGTGGGACAATTCAAACCATAAACATGATCATATGCCTTTTTTCACTGAAGACAGTAGGCATGTCACAGTGGGAAAAGAACAGGTAAAAATGATATAATCAACAGCTGCTGAATTCCAAGTTTCAGTGTCCTGGGACTGTGCTTGCTGGCTCACTGATGCAGGTTACTAGGACACTTGAAGCGCAGAGAGTGATTGCTAATGTTATTAGCAGGCTAACACCTATTCTTTCCCTAACATGACAAGTTAAATGTCTGCTGTGAAAAAGGCCTCTGAATGGACTGAGTTATGTGACCTCACAAAATTCAGAGGATAACTACATCTAACTTTAACCTAAGGCTGACACCTAATGGGCCAGAATCACATTAGTGTGAATGTGCAGGCCTTTTAACACCAACATCGGAACAAAATACAAAGAGAAGCCAATCAGACAACTGTATGAACATGCATAGATGGTAATAAGGACCAGGAATTATTTCGTGTATGACAAGTTTTGCTCTTGGATTACATTTATCAGAGAGATCGGTTTTGAAATACTGATAAAGCTCAACATGAATGAACACTAAGAACTGTAAACTAAAGCTAATCACCCCCCCCCCAACATGAGACTTGTCAGCTTCGGGCTTTGGTATAATACTGTCTTCACAAAGCACCGAACCAAACCGGGTCACCACAGGTCGTAATATATATATATATATATATATATATATATATATATATATATATATATATATATATATATATATATATGTTGTTGTTATATATGTTGTTATATGTTGTCTGCTTTTCCAACCTAGCCATGGCCTCGGTCACATGAACGCGGCCGGGTTTGTAATAAGACAAACGTTAATAACGTCCCGTAACATTAAAGGTCCCAGGGCGGATAACTGACGAACGACGCCTGTGAAATAACAAAATCAAGACGTACTCCGGCGGACTTCGATCATCCTCATGTCAGAAAATACAAAGAGTGTCAAGTCCAAACATTTGCCCCGTGGCGACCGGTAGCCACGAGGGGGCGGCACTGAAAGCAGGCCGCGGTGTGGTCCGCCAGTATTTGGGGAGCGAAGAATCGTTTGAATCGTTAAATGGGTTGTTTACTCTTTGAAAACCTTTTTGTCTCCTTCGGTCCGGATTGTATTTCTGTCGCAGTAACACCTGCGGGACATTGCCAACACGATACACTCTCCACTGGTGAGTGTGCGTTTTCACTTTACTACCGTTTAGTAACTTCATGGGCCATAAACACCAGTGGTGTTCAGTGCTCCAAACATTTCAGGATAAACGTCTCATAAACAGCCACGTAGCACAATCCAACGAAATGTGCGTCTAACTTGTCCCCAACAATCACTGCCTGCTGCTAAATCACTAGTTAAACAAATAACTCTCGGTGGAGGAATTGTAATTAGTTGTGTGTTTGGCCGACACATGAGATGAACTTCTTTTTGGTTATTCTAGGTACATCAGGAGTTATTATACCTGCTCCTCACTACCAGTTTTCCCGTTTCACAGCGACTTTCCCGCCATTTGAATCCAGTCTAACTGCTGTGAATCCAAGTCGTCTTACAACAACTGCTGTCGTCTGACAAGGGACGAGCCACAGCTTTTCTTTAAACCACCTCTCAAGCCTATTGACCGAGAGTAACTTTTTCATACGTCTCTAGTGAACTGCGAAACCTAATGTTGGCTTTAACCCCACGTTACCTTGCCAACCCAGCCTCTTGAAACTGACCCCCTTTAGGCCATCAATCAATATACGTGGGTTTCAGCGAAACATCCTGCTTTCTAACAGCCATTTCATGATGTAGTCGACCGCGTTGCATCTCGCAAACTCCACTAACCTTTGAATAGTGAGGGAAAAGGTGGCTCAAACACTTCCAGGCGGCTAGAGCCGACGCCGAGAGCCCCTTGCGTTGTTTTAGCGGTGAGTGCGTAAAGAACACCGTGCTGACACTGCGCCGGCAGATCGCAAAACAGCTCGATTATTCTGTCCCTTAGGCCAACTGCTGGAGCCCTGTATACCAATCAATATTCATCGTGCATCAGTGTTTGGTTGCTCTTGTTATCCGCCATTATGTAGATATTCGTAATTATAATTCTTAGACTGTAATGTGATAGTAAGCACGTAATTCACGTCTTCATTCATCTAATCTGGAGGATGAAGGGTTGTTTACAAAGAGCCATTTTGCTGCTGGATATACTCGACTGTCGGTTTTCATGAAGTTACTCACACCCTGGATTTTCACTATACTTTATTATGCTGAGTCATTTTCTTTAGAACGTTTATATACATCTATCTATCTATCTATCTATCTATCTATCTATCTATCTATCTATCTATCTATCTATCTCGATATATATATGAGAGGGGGTAGGAAGATAGAGATATTCCTGATGATTGTTTTTGTCACATTAGATTCACGATTAAATTTATCACAATTTCCATCAAATGCTTATTGGAATTTGTCTCGGTGTGTGCTCCAGGGAGGAACTTCCAAACTCAGCTTTGTACTCTGGCTTCTTGTACGGTCCTGATAGATAAAAAGCAAACTCCTGTGACAAACAAGCACTCACTTTTTCAGTACCACGGACAGCACTAATGGCCAAAGCAGATAGGAAAGGAGAGAAAATAGGCCACAGAGGAAAAATACTAGGAAGCACTTCATGCACAGCTAAGCAGAGCTAGTAATGTCAATACTAGTGGAGATGGTGTAAACAAGTTACTTTTAGTTTATCAATTTGTTGGGAGGGAATACATTTTACATTTCACTATGATGTAATTTCTGAGTTTAACTGTAAGAAATTTAACATTTAGTAGGAAACTCTATTCTGTAACTCACCTTTTCTTTATTGGGTAAAGTCTGAGTCCTAGTAAACGTGTCTCCTCCGTTAATACTGATCAGCTCCGCATCTACAGGCGGAAACGGTGCGGGGAAAACCACTACGTCACTCTTGAGTGTGTCTGAGCTGAAACAGACGTCATACTGCTGAGTAGCTTTAGAGTAAGACCAGCTCCCGTCAGGGTGGGTGGTGATCATTGGGGCGCTGTACCTGCTGAAACTGCCGTCTGACCTGTGGCATCTGACAGCGATTAAACTGATGAGGCTGAGCAGAAAAATAACTGACACTGATACGATGGCGATCAGCAGGTACATGTTAAGATCAGAGAAGCTCTCCTCCTTTATGGGCACATGTCTGAACGGGGTCTGAATGTCAGCTGTGCTTTCGACCACCACCGCATCAATAGACACAGTAGCTGACAGGGAGGGTTCCCCGTTATCAGACACCAACACCACCAAGGGGTGAGTTTTCAGGTCATTGTCACTCATTCTCCTCTTAGTCCTGATTTCGCCGGTGCTGGTTCCGATGCGGAAGAGTTTGTTTCCCTTGGGCTCAGAGAGGTGGTAAGAAAGCAGCGCATTGTATCCAGAGTCTGCGTCTACGGCCCTGATCTTTGCCACAAAGTATCCTGCTTCAGCAGAATAGGGGATGGTCTCACTGTTAACGGAGCCGTGCTCAGAATAGGGGGCGAGAATGGTGGGACTGTTGTCATTCTCATCCAGGATGAAAACGTTGACAGTCACGTTGCTGCTGAGCGGAGGAACACCAGAGTCTGTGGCCTGAACTTTAAACGTGAAGGTTTTTATCTCCTCGTAGTTAAAGGACTGCAGGCTGACTATCTCTCCTGTTTCAGAGTTGACGTTAATAGCTGATCCTATTACATTGTTTTTACGATTATTATTAATCACCGAGAACGCTATTTTCCCATTTTCGTCTACATCAGGATCATCTGCAGTCATGGTATAGATAACACTGCCTATGGGACTGTTTTCCTTTACAAAAATGTTTATCAGAGGTTCTTTAAAATTAGGTGGGTTGTCATTCACATCAGAAACCTGGACTATAATAACACTTGTACTGGAAAGAGGCGGTGCCCCTTCGTCAGTCGCTGTTACTGTTAGATTATATTGCGAAGCTCTTTCTCTGTCTAGAGTTCCGTCTACGACCAAAGCATAATGGTTCTTGTATGTTTTCTTAATTTTAAAGGGCACCGAGTTAACTATTCTGACCTGAACAACACCGTTTTCATCTGCGTCGTCATCTCTTATCGTTATAAGTCCAACCATTGTGTCTAGGGGTGCGTCTTCTCTTACCACGTTGACTAAAGATGTTACGGATATTTCTGGTGGATTGTCGTTAACATCGGTGATTTCAACGAGCACTTTACAATGAGATGCTCTTGGACTTGACCCTTTGTCTTTTGCCTGTACCCGGATTTCAACTGCATTAATTTTTTCGTGATCCAGTTCACCCTTAACCGTAATTTCCCCTGTTACGGAATTAATTGCAAATTTATTAACATTGTTGTCATCGTCGTGGTTGATAAAAGAATACACTATCTCTCCGTTAAGACCCTCGTCTAAATCCCGAGCATGTACAGATATTACGGTTGCACCTTGCGGCGTGTTTTCTGGCACCGTGGCTTTGTACAACGACTTGTCGAAAACTGGAACATTATCGTTAACATCTTGCACAATAACGGTGATATGTAAGGTGCCCGATTTCGGAGGTTTTCCTCCATCTACTGCTGCCAGTGTTAGTTTGATAACTGGCTGTTTTTCGCGATCCAGAGCTTTCTGCAGCACCATTTCAGCGGATATACTCGTCCCTCCACCATCCTGCACATCCAGAATGAAATGTTCATTTTGGCTCAGCTTGTAGCCCTTAACGGAATAATTACCGACATCCGCATCAAAGGCGTTTGGTAGTGTAAATCTTTCACCAGGAAAAGCTGACTCGGACACATTCAAAATGATCCCCGGAATCCGAAAGAAAGGCGCATTGTCGTTTATATCCAAAATTTTAATCTCAAAACGGTAGAGATTAAGCGGAGAATTCACAAGGGCTTCAACTTCCAGAGAACACTTCACCTTACGAGAGCAGAGCTCCTCTCGGTCTATTCTGTCTCTCACCAGCAGTATTCCAGTCTTAACATTTACTTCGAAATACACTGCATTAGGTCCTGAAATCTGAAAACCCCGACTTTCCAATTCCTGTACATCTAAATGTAAGTCCTTCGCCAAATTTCCAACAATTATACCCGGGCCCGATTCCTCGGTAACAGAATAAACAATCTGCGCTGCTGTGCGACTCCATATGTAAGATATATGGAAAAAAAAATAAATCCAGTGCCGGAAAATATCCCCTTGTTGCATCATGTCCATAGCCTGCTAGACAAGTTAATTCGAAAAATCGCTCAAGCAGTTACATTGCTCAGTAATGATATATCCACATCAGAGCCGTTGATTGTAGTGAACATGAAATGTAGTGCTACGGCGAACAAAGAATTATCAACCCTGTCTCTTAGACGAAGAGGGAGGAGCGTCTCCAAGAGAAAAAACGTGTATCACCGCTGTTATGTGATAGCGACATCCTGTGGTTTTGAAATTAGAGGCAAGACGAGACGAAAGTGGGCTATGAAGTCATTAAATCTTAGGTGTTTTGGGTAAATTAACTAACTCAAAATCCATATTGACCTGCCATCAACTGTGAAGCAACTAACATGGTCACCTGTCGTTCTAGCAAATGTCTGGCCTTAATTAACCAATTTAAACAGGAATGAGCAAGAGAATGAACGTTTTAAAAAGTTTTTAAAGTCTAAAAGTGTTGCATGCTTCAAAGAAGTGTTAAAGTAATTTGCCAAGAGGTCACAGATGAACAAATGGAGATTAAGTGTTACACTGTCAATAATGGCACAGTTACAGTTGAGTAATCCTAAATTTGCAGTAAATGTAAATAAGTGTTGAAGGCGACACATTCATTTTAAGACTTATTTTTCCCACTATCCTCCTTAAGTGCCAAGTTGCCCTAAAGAATGTAATTACTATATGAGAAAAAAATCAAAAAATTAGATAATTGGCCACCCTTCATTTTATGTGCTGTCACTCTTACCTTTTCTTTGTTGGGTAAAGTTTGAGTCCTGGTAAACGTGTCTCCTCCGTTAATACTGATCAACTCCCCATCTACAGGCGGAAACGGTGCGGGGAAAACCACTACGTCACTCTTGAGTGTGTCTGAGCTGAAACAGACGTCATACTGCTGAGTAGCTTTAGAGTAAGACCAGCTCCCGTCAGGGTGGGTGGTGATCATTGGGGCGCTGTACCTGCTGAAACTGCCGTCTGACCTGTGGCATCTGACAGCGATTAAACTGATGAGGCTGAGCAGAAAGATCACTGACACCGACACGATGGCGATCAGCAGGTACATGTTTAGATCAGAGAAGCTCTCCTCCTTTATGGGCACATGTCTGAACGGGGTCTGGATGTCAGCTGTGCTTTCGACCACCACCGCATCAATAGACACAGTAGCTGACAGGGAGGGTTCCCCGCTATCAGACACCAACACCACCAAGGGGTGAGTTTTCAGGTCATTGTCACTCATTCTCCTTTTAGTCCTGATTTCGCCTGTGCTGGTTCCGATGCGGAATAGTTTGTTTCCCTTGGGCTCAGAGAGGTGGTAAGAAAGCAACGCATTGTATCCAGAGTCTGCATCTACAGCCCTGATCTTTGCCACAAAATATCCTGCTTCAGCAGAATAGGGGATGGTCTCACTGTTAACGGAGCCATGCTCAGAATAGGGGGCGAGAATAGCAGGACTGTTGTCATTCTCATCCAGGATGAAAACGTTGACAGTCACGTTGCTGCTGAGCGGAGGAACACCAGAGTCTGTGGCCTGAACTTTAAACGTGAAGGTTTTTAGCTCCTCATAGTTAAAGGACTGCAGGCTGACTAGATCCCCGGTCTCAGAGTTGACGTTTACCATAGAAGTTATCGGAATACTTTTTGATATACCGTCTAATGAAGAATATGTCACTTTTGCATTTGCTTTTATGTCATGGTCAACTGCAGTTATAGTAAAGATAGTAGCTCCAACTACATTATTCTCTTTCACATATACATTAATCACAGGTTCATAGAAAAGAGGGGCATTGTCATTCACATCAGAAATTTGAACAGGAATAACAGTGGTGCTGGAGAGAGGTGGAGTGCCTTTGTCAGATGCTATAATGGATATATTATATTGAGAAGCACTCTCTCTGTCAAGAGGTCCATTGACAGTTAATGAATAATAATTTTTGTAGGTCAGATTAAGTTTAAAAGGAACCAACCCGAGGATTTTAGCATCTGTGAGACCATTACTACCCCCATCTTTGTCAGTTACAGTCACCAAAGCAACCACTGTACCTATCTCAGCGTCCTCTTTAACTGGGCTCACAAGAGATGTGATGGTGATTTCAGGTATGTTATCATTAATATCAATTACTTCCACTAACACCTTACCATGCACGCTTCGAGAAGGTGTACCTTTATCTCTTGCCTGTACACGTATATCATACGCTGTGTTCTCTTCATAGTCTACTTTTCCTGTCACTGTTATTTCCCCTGTAACTGGGTTTATTGAGAACAAAGCCTCAGGATTGAAATTCCCCCTTTCAATAAATGAATATACAACCTCACTATTTATTCCCTCATCTAAATCCGTAGCACTCACGGTCAGTATAGATGTCTGAAATGGAGCATTTTCAATAACCTGGGCCTTATACAGAGGTTGACTAAATACAGGAACATTGTCATTTATATCTATAACATTTACCACAATTTTTAATGTGCCAGACCGGGCAGGTTTTCCTCCGTCCAGAGCAGTTAAAGTCAGGTGGATTACAGACTGTTTCTCTCTGTCCAAAGATTTCTGTAGCACCAGCTCAGCAGTCTGACTGTGCTGTTCGCTACTCTGTACATCCAGAGAGAAATACTCATTTGGACTGAGCTTGTAACTATTTACCGAGTTACTGCCCGTGTCTGCGTCGTTTGCCATTGGGAGTAGATACCTTTCCCCGGTGAATGAAGATTCCGAAATATTGAACGTTTTCTCCTTTTCACGAAAAGACGGTACATTGTCGTTAATGTCGGTAATCTGGACCTCTATGCGATGCAGATGCATTGGGTGGCTTAGAATCGCTTCGATATTCAGGAAACATTTTGCCGTATTTGGACAGAGCTCTTCACGGTCAATCCTATCGCAAACATACAGAGCACCAGTTTTTAAATCCACGTCAAAATATTTCTTAGAATTCCCTGCAACAACTCGTAAATCCCGTCTTTCCAATTCCTGAACGTTAATTTGTAAATCCTTAGCGAGATTTCCCACCACCGTTCCTTTGTCAACCTCCTCGGAAACGGAGAACGAGAGCTGCGCAATGGACCGATCACAGAAACAAAGCAAAGCTAGTATTTGAATCCAGATCGTGACAGTTAGTCCTCCACGTCCCATATCTGACACAAAATGAAATGAATAATCACTTTCTAACATGCCCGCACTTCGGTTGAATGACAGACGAAGCCCTTTCTATCTTGTGAGCATTTGGGTATTTTCTGACAAAGCAGCGGTGGACGACTGGTGCGTCGCACGCAAAGGAGGCGTCTGAGCGGAAAAAATGGCCACACACATATCGCGGTCTCCAGCGACACCAACTGTTAATTTGGTGCTACTGTAGACAGACATGGATTTTCTATACTCAAGTATAGCAGAAGGCCAAAAAGTGACAAAATCAATTTTAAAGGGAAAATTATAAATATATATAAATGATATATACCAAAAAAAAGTTTCTGTTGCATGAATACAGAATATTTCAGTTGTATGTCAATGTAAAACATGAAACACTAAAGATGTGATACATAATCTGCTGTTTAGGGTTAAATTATGTGAAAGTGAGGCAGCCTTTGTTAGTGCTCGCAACACACCATCCAGAGTTCAGCACCAAGGACAGCGTTGGTGAATAGGATGACGGACCTCAGTTGACCCGAGTCTTTTCTACTTAAAAAAAAAACTATCATTCTGCAACTGTGTCATATAATATCCCACATAATTTCTCTAACACATAGCATCATACTAATGAATTGTTTTTCTTGAGATTATCGGTCAACTAATTGATTTAAATTTTTATACGCCATAGTGTTGCATTTTATCAAGTTGCTTTCACAGTCACACATAAAATGTACATCACTGAAACTGTCTCAAATCAGATAACCAATTATTAACTTCAATTTCAGAAATTGATTAAGCCCAATCATTAGAGAGAGCCAGGATCTATCCTTTAGTTATCAATAACTCACCTTCTCTGTATTGGGTAAAGTCTGAGTCCTGGTAAACGTGTCTCCTCCATTAATACTGATCAGCTCCGCATCTACAGGCGGAAACGGTGCAGGGAAAACCACTACGTCACTCTTGAGTGTGTCTGAGCTGAAACAGACGTCATACTGCTGAGTAGCTTTAGAGTAAGACCAGCTCCCGTCAGGGTGGGTGGTGATCATTGGGGCGCTGTACCTGCTGAAACTGCCGTCTGACCTGTGGCATCTAACTGCGATTAAACTGATGAGGCTGAGCAGAAAGATCACTGACACCGAAACGATGGCAATCAGCAGGTACATGTTTAGATCAGAGAAGCTCTCCTCCTTTATGGGCACATGTCTGAATGGGGTCTGAATGTCAGCTGTGCTTTCGACCACCACCGCATCAATAGACACAGTAGCTGACAGGGAGGGTTCCCCGTTATCAGACACCAACACCACCAAGGGGTGAGTTTTCAGGTCATTGTCACTCATTCTCCTCTTAGTCCTGATTTCGCCGGTGCTGGTTCCGATGCGGAAGAGGTTGTTTCCCTTGGGCTCAGAGAGGTGGTAAGAAAGCAGCGCATTGTATCCAGAGTCTGCGTCTACAGCCCTGATCTTTGCCACAAAGTATCCCGCTTCAGCAGAATAGGGGATGGTCTCACTGTTAACGGAGCCGTGCTCAGAATAGGGGGCGAGAATGGTGGGACTGTTGTCATTCTCATCCAGGATGAAAACGTTGACAGTCACGTTGCTGCTGAGCGGAGGAACACCAGAGTCTGTGGCCTGAACTTTAAACGTGAAGGTTTTTAGCTCCTCATAGTTAAAGGGCTGCAGGCTGACTATCTCTCCAGTCTCTGAGTTGATGTTTACAACAGAAGTTATAGGAATATTTTTTGGATCACCATGAAAAGAATATGTTACTTTTGCGTTTTCATTTATATCAGGATCGACTGCAGTTATTGTATAGATACGAGCTCCAACTAGACTATTTTCTCTCACGTAAATGTTAATGACTGGTTCAAGGAAACGAGGTGCGTTGTCATTGACATCAGACACCTGAACAGTAATAACACTGCTGGAGGATAAAGGCGGGATCCCTTCATCAGTAGCCGTAATGGTGACATTGTAAAAAGAGCATCCCTCTCTATCAAGAGCTCCGTCCACAACTAAAGAGTAGTAATTTTTGTAGTTGGATTTTAGCTTAAAAGGTACAGACCCAGTCAACTTACAATTAGTGTTACCGTTTTTTCCTCCATCTTTATCCATCACTGTAACTAAAGCTACCACGCTTCCAATGTCCGCATCTTCTTTAACTGGGTTCATGAGGGACGTCACTACAATTTCTGGGGCGTTGTCATTCAAATCGACAACCTCAACCAGCAACTTTCCATTTGCCCTCCTAGGCGACGACCCTCTGTCTGTTGCTTGTACGTGTATTTCATAAGCTGACTGTGCCTCGTAATCCAAGTTGCTCTTAACCGTTATCTCGCCAGTCTCTGCATCTATAGAGAACACATCTACAGGATCGAAGTTTCCACGCTTGAAAAAATTATAAATTACCCTCCCGTTGTCCCCTTCGTCCAAATCTGTGGCATTAAGGTGAATTACTAATGATCCGATTGGAGCATTTTCATGTACACGTGCCTTGTAAAGGGTTTTGCTAAATGACGGTGCGTTATCGTTGACATCTAGCACATTAATATTTATCTGTACAGTTCCACTCTTTGGAGGTTTTCCTCCGTCTACCGCGGTCAGTGTTAGTTTAACAACAGCTTGTTTTTCTCGATCCAAAGCCTTTATTAGTACCAACTCAGCAGATGCACTATGCTCTCCATCGCTCTGTACTTCTAAGGAGAAGTATTCATTTGGACTAAGCCGATAAATCTTTACTGAATTGCTGCCTGTATCCTCATCAAGAGCCAGAGGAAGTAAAAAGTGTTCGCCGGTAGGTGATGATTCAGATATGTTAAGTGAATGCGACTTCTCGAAGAAGGTAGGTGCGTTGTCATTTAAATCAACAATCGCCACCTCAATGCGGTGGAGTTCCATAGGATCACTCAGTATGGCCTCTAAATTTAGTGTACATTTTATCGTGTTGGGACAAAGCTCCTCGCGGTCTATTCGCTCATTGACATAAAAGTCTCCCGTTTTAATATTTGCCTCGAAATATTTCTTACTGTACCCGGACACGATATTTAGATTCCTCGTTTGCAGGTCTCGGAAATTGACATTTAAATCCTTAGCGAGATTCCCAACCACAGTTCCTTTGTCCACCTCCTCGGAAACGGAGTACAATATCTGAGCAGCAGACCAGTCAGATAAAAACAGCATAAGCAGCCAAACGAGGATTTCGTTATTCCTTCCGCTTCCCATCACTTCTTTCAAAGAAACGTTCGCGATACAAATTAGATAAATCCACAAAACGACACTCGATCGGTCAGCATTTTGAATCCAATCCACCCGATCCTCTCCCTTTCGTCGCCTTCCGTGT
>CM029134.1:15007665-15027059 GCA_016859345.1 Istiophorus platypterus
GTTATGAGGCCACTACTACTTCAGTTGCCTTAATTTCACGTCCTGTTTACTCGTGTATGCAAAATTATACAAAATTCTTAAACCAAAATATGTAAATCGTGAAAATTGTAAAGTAAGAATGCTTAATTGACAAGTAAAGAGTATGTATGAGTTATGATTCAACCGGTAGTTGTAGTTGTGAAGCCTGGCCAGAATGAGCGCTGGGAATTAACATAAGTTGCTTTTAGAAAGCATGACCTTGCGAAAGCTTCTATTTGTCTTGTTATCGGCAACGATAAATGAAGAATTAATTTTCTTAACTCGCTAACAATTTTATTAATTTCATATTCATCAAATAAGTTGATACTCTCAAACAATCAGTGAAAGCAACTGCATTTTACTTAAAATAGTTTTAACCCAAAATCACTTATCTGTATTATCTGTGCATTCGCTGCGAGGTATAACCTACCTTCTCTTTGTTCGGTAAAGTCTGAGTCCTGGTAAACGTGTCTCCTCCGTTAATACTGATCAGCTCCGCATCTACAGGCGGAAACGGTGCGGGGAAAACCACTACGTCACTCTTGAGTGTGTCTGAGCTGAAACAGACGTCATACTGCTGAGTAGCTTTAGAGTAAGACCAGCTCCCGTCAGGGTGGGTGGTGATCATTGGGGCGCTGTACCTGCTGAAACTGCCGTCTGACCTGTGGCATCTGACAGCGATTAAACTGATGAGGCTGAGCAGAAAGATCACTGACACCGACACGATGGCGATCAGCAGGTACATGTTTAGATCAGAGAAGCTCTCCTCCTTTATGGGCACATGTCTGAACGGGGTCTGGATGCCAGCTGTGCTTTCGACCACCACCGCATCAATAGACACAGTAGCTGACAGGGAGGGTTCCCCGCTATCAGACACCAACACCACCAAGGGGTGAGTTTTCAGGTCATTGTCACTCATTCTCCTCTTAGTCCTGATTTCGCCGGTGCTGGTTCCGATGCGGAAGAGGTTGTTTCCCTTGGGCTCAGAGAGGTGGTAAGAAAGCAGCGCATTGTATCCAGAGTCTGCGTCTACAGCCCTGATCTTTGCCACAAAATATCCTGCTTCAGCAGAATAGGGGATGGTCTCACTGTTAACGGAGCCGTGCTCAGAATAGGGGGCGAGAATGGTGGGACTGTTGTCATTCTCATCCAGGATGAAAACGTTGACAGTCACGTTGCTGCTGAGCGGAGGAACACCAGAGTCTGTGGCCTGAACTTTAAACGTGAAGGTTTTTAGCTCCTCGTAGTTAAAAGACTGCAGGCTGACTATCTCTCCAGTTTCTGAGTTGATGTTTACAACTGTTGAAATCGGCGAACCTTTCGGATAATTATCCATCAATGAATAAGTCAGTTTAGCATTGTCGTTTACGTCTGCATCCACTGCATTTGTTCTTGTCAGGATATCTCCCACCTTACTGTTCTCTTTCACGTAAATATTAACACTAGTTTCCGGGAAACGCGGCGCATTGTCATTAATATCAGAGATCTGTACAGTGATTACAGCAGTGCTAGAAAGAGGTGGACTTCCTTCATCGATAGCAGAGATGGTTACATCGTACAGTGACACCATCTCTCTGTCAATAACACCGTCCACTATCAATGAATAATAGTTTTTGTAATTTGATGTTAATTTAAAAGGGACTGAACCTTTAACTTTACAGTTGGTGAGGCCATTTTCCCCTCCATCTTTATCAGTCACAGTCACCAAGGCGACGACTGTTCCCAACTCAGCACTTTCCTTTACTGGACTCATGATTGAAGTTATAGAGATTTCTGGTGCGTTGTCATTAACATCGACAACCTCTACCAGCACTTTAGAATAACCACTGCGTGGGGAAGCGCCTTGGTCCGTTGCTCGTACTCGTAATTCATATACATTGATGTCCTCATAATCTAAATGAGCCTTCACAATAATTTCACCACTTTCAGGAATAACAATAAATTTTTCAGGAGAGTCTACGTTTCCTCTTTTCATTAAGTGATATCTTATGTCTGAATTTGACCCGTCGTCTAAATCGGTGGCATTTAGTTTAAGTATTGTTGTACCTACAGGTACATTTTCGCTGACAGTTACTTTATAGAGTGACTTGTTAAACGAAGGCGTGTTATCATTAACATCTATCACATTGACAAGAATCTGCATAGTACCAGATCTTGCAGGTTCTCCTCCGTCTAAAGCGGTCAATATTAGTTTAATAATGGGTTGTTTCTCTCGGTCTACAGCTTTCTGCAGCACTAACTCAGCAGACAGGCTGTCTCCTCCGCCGCTCACATCTAAGGAAAAATGCTCGTTAAGGCTTAACTTGTAGGTTTTCACAGTATTACTGCCAGTGTCTGCATCTTGAGCTATTGGTAGCGGATACCTCTCTCCCGTTGAGGAAGACTCGGAGATATTAAACACATGGATTTGCTCGAGAAATGATGGCGCATTATCATTCAAATCGAGAATGTTGACCTCAATGCGATAAATATTGAGAGGATTGCTCAGTAGTCCCTCTATATTTAAAGAACACTTCGGTAAATTTGGACAAAGCTCTTCGCGGTCTATCCTTTCATGAACAAACAAAGCTCCAGTTCTTAAATTAGCCTCGAAATATTTCTTACTGTGCCTCGATACAATCCTAAATCCTCCTTCCTCTAGTTGCTGTTTGTTGATGTTTAAATCCTTAGCGAGATTCCCCACCACTGTGCCTTTGTCCACCTCCTCGGAAACGGAGTATGAGATCTGAGCTGCGGACCAGTCCGATAAACAAAGAATAATGGCGCACAACATCCATTCGGCCTTTCTAGTCTTTTGATGACACATCCTTTTGTTCGGATACAAAGTTCAGACAAACAACCGTCATTCATCCACAAAAATGGCAGAATATCCAAAAGAAAGCCTTGCGTTCTTTATCTAGGATCCATCTCTCAAGACCAATTGGCTAACTGACCCAGCCCTTACGAACCGTATAGACTATTTTTGTCACTGAAAAGAGAGGAGGGGTTTTAGGCCATCAATGAACACTACTGACTGCTCGGTCTCCAGCGACATCTTGCGTTCTTTTGATAGACCACAATGGACTCTTTACTAACCACGCATGATAGGACAGGATCTTCCCTTAAAGAATACAACACAAATGTATGATTGATTGACCGTCGATCTGATTACGCAAAACATTATCTTCGTGTGTTTGTTGCTAAAACAAAACCGCAAAAAACTGATAGAATCCAAGCAAATTGAAACTATAAATAAAAAAAATGTAAGGCATGTGTGTATATAATGTAGTCTGCGTGTGTGTTTATGTGTGTGTGTGTGTGTGTGTGTGTGTGTGTGTGTGTGTATGTGTATGTGTGTGTATTTGTGAAATTAAATTGTGAATAATGGTTTATGACTGATTGTAACTGTTGTCGCTGAACATATTTAGTAATATCATTCTACCAAAAGAAATATTCAGAACTCCTATTTTACTATCTGCCAATGCTTAACATCTAGACAGGTATATTCTAAGATATCGTACAGCTTCATATAAAACACAATGGTTTTTGTTTCTTTTTTAAATGTGCACATCTACCGTCGAGCTATGGCCTGTGTAATGCGAGTTCACCATAAGTACAGGAAGAGAGACATGAGTAGAAGACTGAGGAATGCAGAGAGATGTCAGCACCATGGAGAGCGTCTTAAGCAGCAGTGTATAAAAACTATACATACAAGCTGTGAGAAGAGTTAATAATTTCTCGCTTTTTGCTGATAAAGGGAAACCACATTTGCTCTACCTTCAATTATTTCTTAAATCTTATATTAAAAACACCCAGGGATAATTTCATTGACTTTTCCACATAACTGCATGTTTGTAATGTTACCTAACTGCAGCTAAAGCCTTATATGACACGCAAAATATGCATTGGTTGACAGTGTTCATTCTGTATGCATCTTACCTTCTCTTTACTGGGTAAAGTCTGAGTCCTGGTAAACGTGTCTCCTCCGTTAATACTGATCAACTCCGCATCTACAGGCGGAAACGGTGCGGGGAAAACCACTACGTCACTCTTGAGTGTGTCTGAGCTGAAACAGACGTCATACTGCTGAGTAGCTTTAGAGTAAGACCAGCTCCCGTCAGGGTGGGTGGTGATCATTGGGGCGCTGTACCTGCTGAAACTGCCGTCTGACCTGTGGCATCTGACAGCGATTAAACTGATGAGGCTGAGCAGAAAGATCACTGACACCGACACGATGGCGATCAGCAGGTACATGTTTAGATCAGAGAAGCTCTCCTCCTTTATGGGCACATGTCTGAATGGGGTCTGAATGTCAGCTGTGCTTTCGACCACCACCGCATCAATAGACACAGTAGCTGACAGGAGGGTTCCCGTTATCAGACACCAACACCACCAAAGGGTGAGTTTTCAGGTCATTGTCACTCATTCTCCTCTTAGTCCTGATTTCGCCGGTGCTGGTTCCGATGCGGAAGAGGTTGTTTCCCTTGGGCTCAGAGAGGTGGTAAGAAAGCAGCGCATTGTATCCAGAGTCTGCGTCTACAGCCCTGATCTTTGCCACAAAGTATCCTGCTTCAGCAGAATAGGGGATGGTCTCACTGTTAACGGAGCCGTGCTCAGAATAGGGGGCGAGAATGGTGGGACTGTTGTCATTCTCATCCAGGATGAAAACGTTGACAGTCACATTGCTGCTGAGTGGAGGAACACCAGAGTCTGTGGCCTGAACTTTAAACGTGAAGGATTTTAGCTCCTCATAGTTAAAGGACTGCAGGCTGACTATCTCTCCTGTCTCTGAGTTGATGTTTACCAACGTGGGGAGGGGCAGAGATTTACTATTACCATCTAAAAATGAGTAGCTCACCTGACCATTGTTGCTTATGTCAGCATCGACTGCAGTCACTGTTTTAATAACTGTTCCTACTTTGCTGTTTTCTTTCACATAAATGTATATAACAGGTTCAGGGAAATATGGCGCATTGTCATTAACATCAGAAACGTGAACAGTTATGATAGTGGTACTGGAAAGAGGAGGAGTCCCTTCATCAGTAGCTGATATGGTGACATTATAATCTGAGGTAAATTCTCTGTCTAGAGCCTCTTCAACAACTAAAGAATAATAGTTTTTGTAGTTTGTCTCGAGTTTAAAGGGAACCTTATTCGAGATTTTACATTTCACTTCGCCGTTTTTTCCACCATCATGATCCAGTATAGAGACAAGTGCAACAGCTGTACCTATATCAGCGTCCTCCTTCACTGTGTCTAGCAGTGACGTCACAGTGATCTCAGGAGCGTTGTCATTTACATCGATTACTTCTACTAGCACCTTACAATGAGCAGACATGGGAGGCTGAGCTTTGTCGTTTGCTTCTGCGCGGATTTCAAACACTGGATATTCCTCATAATCTACATTAGCTTTGACCATTATCCCGCCGGTTAGGGAATCGATATGAAAAATCTCTAATATACGATCTTGGCCTTTACTTCTTAAGGAATACACTATCTCGCCGTTTGTCCCTTCATCAGCGTCGGTCGCATTCAATGTAATGACAGTTGTCCCAATTGGAGTATTTTCAAATATACGAGTTTTGTACAGGGGCCTGTTAAATAATGGAGGGTTATCGTTAACGTCTAAAACGTTTATTATCACCTGTGATGTACCAGATCTCGGCGGGCTCCCTCCATCTATAGCAGTCAAAGTAAGATGTATCACTGGCTGTTTCTCTCGATCTAACGTTTTCTGTAAAACCAACTCGGCAGAAACGCTGTCTCCTGCTTTGATTGTAGCGAGAGAAAAATATTCATTTGCTGTTATTTTAAAAGCATTGACCTCATTCTTGCCTACATCTGCATCGATGGCTTCCGACAAAGCGAATTTCATTCCAGGAAGGGTATTTTCTGCTATGTCTATAATTTGAGATTTTTCTGTGAATACGGGGTCGTTGTCATTAACGTCTATTATATTTATTTCTAAACGATACAGTTTCAGGGGATTATTTATTACGGCTTCTACACTGACAGTGCATTTTTTTGCCCTCGCACAGAGCTCCTCTCGATCTATTCTCTCGTTAACGTAGAGAACGCCGGTCTTTACATTTACCTTGAAAAATTTTCTTTTTGATCCAGTAACGATCTGAAACATACGAGATTCCAAGTCCTGAAGACTGAGGTTTAGGTCCTTAGCGATATTTCCAAGAGATGTCCCCGGATTCACCTCCTCTAACACAGAATAAGAGAGCTGCCCAGGCACCGCTTCACAGCAACATTCTAGTAACACGAACACCAGGTAGGAAACAATAGACGTCCACAGCGATGCAGACATAATTCCATGAAATGATTTTTAACACAGATCCAAAGCAAGGAAACCCCGTCACGAATTGTACAAGTATTAAAAAAATAAAACAAAAGACTGCACCGAACGTATATCATACACATAAACCAGATCTTCCCTTGGTCCTTTCGTCCACGCTTTATGACAAAGAGTATGGAGCCAGTTTGTTTTTTAAAACCGGGAGGAGCATGGAAATACTACACAGGAACCCTCAGTGTCACGGTCTATAGTGTCACCACGCGGAGAGCTGCTGAAACTGCACTAATATAACTCGTACGGAAAAACAGCTTGTACTACCAAGGGAGGCTTAAAGTTGTCACATTTTTAATAACTTTGGGAAAAAAAGTGGGCTGAAAGGCTACAAAATTTTGAAAAAAAATTAATCCGGTTCATTGCCAATAATTTCAATTTGCAAAATTAATGTTTTGCAGTTACCGAACAATGACCAAGTAACCTGAGAGTCAGACATACCACTGGATCCATCATATTTCTGTCTCATGAATTTCAGAAGTCAACTTAAGGTTTTCAAAATGATATGAAAGGAGTAGTGAGCCAAACACTTATCAACTTAGGCATTCTTTTTACATTGAAAAAAATCTCTTGGTCGATTTGAGATGAATCCATATTAAAAGAAAAAAATGAGATGATTGCATTCGACTCACCTTTTCTTTATTGGGTAGAGTCTGAGTCCTGTTAAACGTATCTCCTCCATTTATACTGATCAACTCCGCATCTACAGGCGGAAACGGTGCGGGGAAAACCACTACGTCACTCTTGAGTGTGTCTGAGCTGAAACAGACGTCATACTGCTGAGTAGCTTTAGAGTAAGACCAGCTCCCGTCAGGGTGGGTGGTGATCATTGGGGCGCTGTACCTGCTGAAACTGCCGTCTGACCTGTGGCATCTGACAGCGATTAAACTGATGAGGCTGAGCAGAAAGATCACTGACACCGACACGATGGCGATCAGCAGGTACATGTTTAGATCAGAGAAGCTCTCCTCCTTTATGGGCACATGTCTGAACGGGGTCTGGATGTCAGCTGTGCTTTCGACCACCACCGCATCAATAGACACAGTAGCTGACAGGGAGGGTTCCCCGTTATCAGACACCGACACCACCAAGGGGTGAGATTTCAGGTCATTGTCACTCATTCTCCTCTTAGTCCTGATTTCGCCGGTGCTGGTTCCGATGCGGAAGAGGTTGTTTCCCTTGGGCTCAGAGAGGTGGTAAGAAAGCAGCGCATTGTATCCAGAGTCTGCGTCTACAGCCCTGATCTTTGCCACAAAGTATCCTGCTTCAGCAGAATAGGGGATGGTCTCACTGTTAACGGAGCCGTGCTCAGAATAGGGGGCGAGAATGGTGGGACTGTTGTCATTCTCATCCAGGATGAAAACATTGACAGTCACGTTGCTGCTGAGCGGAGGAACACCAGAGTCTGTGGCCTGAACTTTAAACGTGAAGGTTTTCAGCTCCTCATAGTTAAAGGACTGCAGGCTGACTATCTCTCCAGTCTCTGAGTTGATGTTTACCAACGTGGGAAGGGGCAGAGATTTACTATTACCATCTAAAAATGAGTAGCTCACCTGACCATTGTTGCTTATGTCAGCATCGACTGCAGTCACTTTTTTAATAACTGTTCCTACTTTACTGTTTTCTTTCACATAAATGTATATAACAGGTTCAGGGAAATATGGCGCATTGTCATTAACATCGGAAACGTGAACAGTAATGATAGTGGTACTGGAAAGAGGAGGAGTCCCTTCATCAGTAGCTGATATGGTGACATTATAATCTAAGGTAAATTCTCTGTCCAGAGCCTCTTCAACAACTAAAGAATAATAGTTTTTGTAATTTGTTTCTAATTTGAACGGAACTGTGTTTAAGATCTCACATTTTACTTCACCATTTTTTCCACCATCTTGATCCAGTATAGAGACAAGTGCAACAGCTGTACCTATATCAGCGTCCTCCTTCACTGTGTCTAGCAGTGACGTCACAGTGATCTCAGGAGCGTTGTCATTTACATCGATTACTTCTACTAGCACCTTACAATGAGCAGACATGGGAGGCTGAGCTTTATCCCTGGCCTCTGCCCGGATATCAAACGCTTTTCTCTCCTCATAGTTAATTTTTCCTTTCACTGAAATGATCCCCGTTTCAGGGTCGATTTTGAAAATATCCAGAATACGGTCCTGATCCTTATTACGAAGAGAATATACTATCTCACTGTTTGTCCCTTCATCAGCGTCGGTCGCATTTAAGGTGAAAATCGCAGTACCAATCGGGATGTTTTCAACAGTTTTAACTTTGTATATAGTGCTACTGAACATCGGTGCGTTATCATTAATATCTAGTATATTTATTTCAATTTCTGATGTGCCTGATTTTGGAGGCGAACCCCCGTCTACGGCAGTTAATAGGAGCTGTAGATTTGGCTTTTTCTCCCGGTCTAGGGCTTTCTGCAGCACTAACTCTGGAGATATACTCCCCCCTCTTTTGTGTGTCGCAAGACTGAAGTATTCATTTGGATTGAGCTTATACGCACTAACACCATTTTTACCCACATCGGCATCGCTTGCCTCCGATAACGCGAATCTGAATCCAGGCAACGTGTTCTCTGCAATGTCCAATATTTGTGATTTTGTGTTAAAAGACGGAGAATGATCATTCACGTCTCTAATTTCTATCTCTAAGCGGTAAAGCTTTAAAGGGTTGTTTATGACAGCCTCTACACTAACAGTGCATTGAGGTTCATCTGTACAAAGCTCCTCTCGGTCTATCCTCTCATTGACATAAAGAAATCCGGTCTTTAGATTTACCTCGAAGTATTTCTTCTTAGATCCCGTAACAATCTGAAACGAACGGGATTCTAAATCCTGCACATTGAGGTTCAGATCCTTGGCGATATTTCCGACATTAGTCCCCGGGTTTACCTCCTCCGAAACAGAGTACGAGAGCTGTCCGGACACCGCTTTACAGTAACAATGTAAAAACACCAGCACCAGATATGTAACAATAGACTTCCTGCTAGTCGGTAAAGGCATAATTCCGCCGAAAAAAACAAAAACAAAGAATATATCCACAATGGTGTTTCTGTCGTCCAATGATGAAATGCGACAAAATTGAAGGAGTCGCTATTTCGATTTTCAATTGTTTTAAAGACAAATAATCCAACATGCCTTCTCTTCTCTCCTCGTGTGTCTTTGTGGTGAAAACCCACAGTCATTCCGTTTTTAGTCTGGGAGGAGCCTCGACATTTCAGTGTTACGGTCTATAGCGTCACTGTGTGGTAACTTTGATAAACTGTACAAACAACTTTGAAATACCCCTCCTCATTCAGAAATGCTATCAGCAGCTTAACCGTTAACGACTACGAGATATCGGGAGTGTTTGAATACATTCAAAACCCACAATACTTTTCAAAGTACAAGAACGTCCCCACACCTTTTGTAGGACCACGGGACGAATGCAGATTAAAAGTTATTGTAGTGAAGAATCTGTTTGCTGCTTTTTTAAATTATCCAGGAGACCAATAATTAGAACGAATATTCAACGTCCACATCAATGCTAAATGTATGACACATGTGAAACAGTATCTCTAAATATGGAATTTAGAAAAGAAGAAATTCATAACCAGATAGAACATCAAGGGAAGGAATAAACATTAAAGTCTGATTAATGACACGCCATCCAGACTCAAACAAGTTGAATACTGACTACAAATTTTTGAGTGATGGTCGTAAGTTGACATCACTTTTATCGCGCAATTAAATTCTTAAAGAAATATTTTTTCTACCACTTGCATATTTCCTTTCACACCCTGTTACCGACTTAAATATATAAGCAACCTTGCAAATATACTGCATAAGTGAACATAGCTAATTTCTTAGAGGGAGACATACCTACAGCACCGTTTGCATGTGTCATGAGGACTGAAGGCTGAACACATTCAGAAACTTGCGTTCAGCACCACAGACAGCGACACACAACTTCGAAGCCAAAAGAGGGGACATTACAACAGCATATGCAGAGCAGGCATCAACAAAGAAAACAAACCCAGTGACTATGAATATAACTCAAAATCAAATCTATTTCAATGTGGCCTGAGTAGAGCAGAGTCCGTAATTAAAGTAATATGTATTATTTCACAATGATGAGACTTTAATACTAATTTCTTACCTTCTCTTTACTGGGTAAAGTCTGAGTCCTGGTAAACGTGTCTCCTCCATTAATACTGATCAGCTCCGCATCTACAGGCGGAAACGGTGCAGGGAAAACCACTACGTCACTCTTGAGTGTGTCTGAGCTGAAACAGACGTCATACTGCTGAGTAGCTTTAGAGTAAGACCAACTCCCGTCAGGGTGGGTGGTGATCATTGGGGCACTGTACCTGCTGAAACTGCCGTCTGACCTGTGGCATCTGACAGCGATTAAACTGATGAGGCTGAGCAGAAAGATCACTGACACCGAAACGATGGCAATCAGCAGGTACATGTTTAGATCAGAGAAGCTCTCCTCCTTTATGGGCACATGTCTGAACGGGGTCTGGATGTCAGCTGTGCTTTCGACCACCACCACATCAATAGACACAGTAGCTGACAGGGAGGGTTCCCCATTATCAGACACCAACACCACCAAAGGGTGAGTTTTCAGGTCATTGTCACTCATTCTCCTCTTAGTCCTGATTTCGCCGGTGCTGGTTCCGATGCGGAAGAGGTTGTTTCCCTTGGGCTCAGAGAGGTGGTAAGAAAGCAGCGCATTGTATCCAGAGTCTGCGTCTACAGCCCTGATCTTTGCCACAAAGTATCCCGCTTCAGCAGAATAGGGGATGGTCTCACTGTTAACGGAGCCGTGCTCAGAATAGGGGGCGAGAATAGCGGGACTGTTGTCATTCTCATCCAGGATGAAAACATTGACAGTCACGTTGCTGCTGAGCGGAGGAACACCTGAGTCTGTGGCTTGAACTTTAAACGTGAAGGTTTTTAGCTCCTCATAATTAAAAGACTGCAGGCTGACTATATCTCCAGTCTCTGAGTTTAGGTTAAACATAGTAGACAGGGACACTAAGTTGTTGTCACTGACTAATTTGTAGCTCACTTGACCATTTTCACTAATATCAGCATCAGTTGCTGATACTGTCTTCAAAACCCTCCCAACCGGACTGTTTTCTTCCACATACATATTAATAACAGTCTCTAAAAAACGAGGTATGTTGTCATTTACATCAGAAACCTGAATAATAACCATGTCAGTGTTAGAGAGAGGGGGGCTACCTTCATCCGTAGCTTTAATAGTGATATTGTAGTGGGAAATAAGTTCCCTGTCCAGAGCTCCACCGATAACTAAAGAATAATAATTTTTATAATTTCCCTCTAATTTAAAGGGAACCGCATTCAATATCTCACATCTTACTTCTCCGTTTTTTCCCCCATCTCTGTCAAGAACTGAAACAAGTGCGATGGCCGTACCAATTTTAGCGTCCTCCCTCACGGAACGGAGCAGTGACGTCACCGTGATCTCAGGGGCATTGTCATTCAGGTCCACCACTTCCACTAACACTTTACACTGGGCTGTTAATGCAGGCTGGCCTTTGTCAGCAGCCTGCACGCGGATTTCAAAGGCAGGATTTGTCTCAAAGTCAAGTTTTCCTTTAACTTTTATTATTCCTGTTTTCGAATCAATGTCAAAAATATCCAAGACATGGTCCTGATCTTTGGAATTTAGTAAATACACAATGTCTTTGTTTGTCCCTTCGTCAGCGTCTGTTGCAGTCACTGTCACTACTGTAGTGCCAAGCGGTGCATTTTCTGCAATACTTGTTTTATACAGTGTCTTGGTGAAGGCTGGGATATTATCGTTGATATCAAGAACATTAATTATTATTTCTGATGTGCCTGATTTTGGAGGCGTCCCTCCGTCTAAAGCGGTCAGTGTAAGTTTAATTAAAGCCTGTTTTTCACGGTCTAAAGATTTCTGAAGAACTAACTCGGCTGACACGCTCTCTCCTTTGTGCACCACTAATGAGAAATATTCATTGGGTTCAAGCTTGTATGTATTAATATTATTTTTCCCTACATCGGCGTCGTAGGCCGACAGCACTGGGAATGTAGTTCCCGGCAGAATGCTCTCTGCTATGCCGATAGTTTGCGACTCGGCACTGAAAGAAGGCGGATTATCATTGACGTCGGGAATATTAACCTCAATACGGTAAATTTCCAATGGATTATTAATCACAGCCTCTATATTTATCGTACATTTTGCCACTCTCGCACAGATCTCCTCTCTGTCAATTCTTTCACTGACGTAAAGAAAACCTGATTTTAAATTTACATCAAAATACTTTCGCTTTGATCCAGTAACGACCTGAAACATACGTGACTCCAAATCATGTACATTAAGATTTAGATCCTTGGCGAGATTTCCAACATTAGTCCCCAGGTTTACCTCCTCTGAGACGGAATAGGAAAGCAGCCCAGATACCGCTCCCCAGTGAAACTCCAAGACAAGAAGCACTAGATATATCCGAAAAGAGGTATTTCCTCCAGGCAGCTGCATAATTCCACACTACGACCACAAAACATAGATCCGTATATCAATGCGCCTTTCGCTTATTAAGACCAAAAAGTCCTTTGCAAGATCAAATTATATAGCAGTATATCTTCTGTGTACATTCTCCTTCGCCCTGCGTCTCATTCTAACAAAGCACTGAAAAAACGCTGATCTCTTTTATGTGGGAGGGTCCCCTACACATCTGCGACCTACTGGCGGTGTTATGGTCTATAGTGTCACCTCATGGCCGTTTGAAATAACTACAATACTTACAAATAAACACAGGCAAACATTGTTTTGTTTTTTGTTTTTTTTAAGAAATTACCACAATTGAAGTTACTCTTGACGGCGATAAACAAATAAAATGACAGCTGCTTCATTGCTGAGTGCACTGTCTTGACCTCATAACTTAACATTATGTATTCGTAAGATATTTCAGAACTATATATATGTATATATATATATATATATATATAAATTATATTATAGTGTAATATAGTGTAATGAAGTTGATACACCGTGATAACTACACTTAGGAAAGGACGATCGTTAAGCGGACTTAAATAACCAGATAAGAATTATATATATATATATATATATATATATATATATATATATTATAGCTGTAACATGCAGCAGTAAATTGTTTCTTGAAAGGAGGACAACATATTTTGATTACATGTATTTCAAATACCCAAAATGGCAGTTACCACACATAATACATTAACAAATGGATTCACAAGTCAGCAGTCATACAAAGTATTACAACTATGATGCTTTTCTCAAATTTTTTTTAAAACTGTAACTGTTGAGTTTTCATCCAAAACTTGAAAACAGCACCAGAACAGCGATATTTTATATATTATACATGATTCTGCGTCGCTTTACAAAATAGATTGATATTAATTTTGGAATACAAATTAGGACTGAAACGACTTTGTAGAGTCTCCTCAAGTTTAGATTCTATTAGTATCTCTATTATTTTTGTGCAAATTACGATTAGTTTAAGTGCACTTACATCGAATTACGAATTATGAATGATATTAATGTCCGTCCAAATGTAAACTGATTTTATTCAGATTATTTCCCCATCGACACCCCGGTAAAGCATTACGAAAGGCAAACCACGAAGTTAACGATTTGAATTGATCCATTTCACATTAAATCATTTGCTGATACCATTTTTGTTTCTGAGTTTTTCGTTGTCTAAAACAAATAAAAAATATGGCGATATTCGAACGCAACTTTGGGTAAGAAAACTGAGACTTGAAGATATAATTGCACAAACGCAAACACGGACGGATGTAAAAATCTTTTCTTAGTATGCACTGCAGCAAAATACATGCTAACTATATATAAAAGTATCTCATATACCTTTCTACTTGGTATTTTCTTACCTTCTCTTTGTTGGGTAAAGTTTGAGTCCTGGTAAACGTGTCTCCTCCGTTAATACTGATCAACTCCCCATCTACAGATGGAAACGGTGCGGGGAAAACCACTACGTCACTCTTGAGTGTGTCTGAGCTGAAACAGACGTCATACTGCTGAGTAGCTTTAGAGTAAGACCAGCTCCCGTCAGGGTGGGTGGTGATCATTGGGGCGCTGTACCTGCTGAAACTGCCGTCTGACCTGTGGCATCTGACAGCGATTAAACTGATGAGGCTGAGCAGAAAGATCACTGACACCGAAACGATGGCGATCAGCAGGTACATGTTTAGATCAGAGAAGCTCTCCTCCTTTATGGGCACATGTCTGAACGGGGTCTGGATGTCAGCAGTGCTTTCGACCACCACCGCATCAATAGACACAGTAGCTGACAGGGAGGGTTCCCCGCTATCAGACACCAACACCACCAAGGGGTGAGTTTTCAGGTCATTGTCACTCATTCTCCTCTTAGTCCTGATTTCGCCGGTGCTGGTTCCGATGCGGAAGAGGTTGTTTCCCTTGGGCTCAGAGAGGTGGTAAGAAAGCAGCGCATTGTAGCCAGAGTCTGCGTCTACGGCCCTGATCTTTGCCACAAAGTATCCCGCTTCAGCAGAATAGGGGATGGTCTCACTGTTAACGGAGCCGTGCTCAGAATAGGGGGCGAGAATGGTGGGACTGTTGTCATTCTCATCCAGGATGAAAACGTTGACAGTCACGTTGCTGCTGAGCGGAGGAACACCAGAGTCTGTGGCCTGAACTTTAAACGTGAAGGTTTTTAGCTCCTCGTAGTTAAAGGACTGCAGGCTGACTATCTCTCCAGTCTCTGAGTTGATATTCACCATTGTCGAGAGAGGCAACGAGTTACTGTTGTCATGTAAAAAGGAATAGCTCATTTGACCATTTTGATCGATGTCGGCGTCAGTGGCTGAAACTGTTTTCATAACTGCCCCTACCGGACTGTTTTCTTTCACATAGACACTGATGATAGTTTCTGTGAATACGGGTTTGTTATCATTCACATCTGAGACATGTACAGTAATAACGCTCGTGCTGGAGAGAGGTGGGCTCCCCTCGTCAGTAGCAGTGATGCTGATATTATATTGAGACGCGCTCTCTCTGTCAAGAGGACCGTCCACCACCAAAGAATAGTAATTCTTATAATTTGAGTCTAATTTGAAAGGGACAGTGTTGGAAATTTTACAGTTCACCATCCCGTTTTTACCACCGTCCTTATCTAACACTGACACAAGGGCAATAGCTGTGCCAATGGCCGCATCCTCTCTCACAGTGTATAGCAGTGATGTAACTGAAATTTCAGGGGCATTGTCATTAACGTCTAAAACTTCAATTAGTAATTTGGCATGTGAGGTCATCGGTGAATTAGCTCCATCACTGGCTTTTACTCGGATTTCGAAAGCATTATTCTCTTCAAAGTCAATATTCTTTTTATTTGTCACTGTCCCAGTTTTTTCATCTATAGCAAAAAGATCTGTTTGTTTCTTCTTGTCTATTTCAATAAAGGAAAAGGTTATTTTTCCGTTTTGACCTACATCTAAATCAGTAGCATTTAATGTTATTATTGATGTCCCTATCTTCACATTTTCATACACGCTGGCTTTATACAATGTTTGGCTGAATACCGGAGGGTTATCATTACTATCCAGCACATTCACTACTATGATGATGCTGCCAGATTTAGCAGGAGTTCCTCCGTCAATAGCGGTCAGTGTGAGTCGAATCACAGACTGTTTTTCTCGGTCTAAAACTTTCTGAAGCACTAATTCGGGAGATACACTCTCTCCTTTATTTGTAACGAGAGAGAAGTGTTCGTTCTGGCTAAGCTTGTACGTATTTACAGTGTTTTTATCGACGTCTTCATCACGAGCTCGTTTCAAAGGAAATTTCGCCCCAGCTGCTGTGCTCTCACTAATGTTGATCAACTGTGAGGTGCTGAGAAATTCGGGGGAATTGTCGTTTACGTCCACGATGTTAATTTCAATCCGGTACAGTTTTAACGGGTTATTAATAACCGCTTCTACACTCAGTGAACATCTGGGTTCATCGCCGCAGAGTTCCTCCCGATCTATTCTCTCATTAACGTACAGAGCACCAGTCTTTAGATTCACCTCGAAATATTTCCTCTTTGATCCCGAAACGATCTGAAACATGCGAGACTCCAAATCCTGGACATTAATGTTCAGATCTTTGGCGACATTTCCGACGACAGTCCCGAGATTTACCTCCTCTGACACGGAGTAAGAGAGCTGTCCAGACACCGCTTCCCAGCAACAATCCAGCAGCACGAACAGGAGATAAATCCACACAGAACTCGTTCTTCCCGGTAAATGCATAATTCTTTACATGGAGAAGAAGCACAGAGGAAGGTTCGAGCAGTATTTTAAAGAAACCACTACTTCACGATAAAGGGAGAAAAATTCCGATTAAATATATGAGCATCTTTGCTACCAAACAAGACAGCCGTTCTTTGTCGTCCGATCTCTTTGTAACAAAGCCTGCAGACACATCATCCGCTGAATCTGGGTGGAGCCCTACGCCAACAAAGAGTACGTTTAAATGTGATGGTCTACAGTGTTCCCGTGTGGATGTTTGTCTTAACTACAGGCTACCTCAAAGAACGTAACCTTGACAAGCACTTTCCATTTTCAGTTCTTCTTAAACATGGATTAGTGGAAAAACCAAAAGCATAGAACGAAAATAAAAAGAACGTCCAGCTCCGTGATTAGGAATTTATATGATATGACTTAAGTGTGTCTTCTATTGAAGCCTGTTTTATAACCTGACTGAAATTTCAAGTGAAAGCCTTATGGAAGTGACAGTAAGTTAAGTGATGAGATATATTCTCCGACTTTTTTTGTCCATTGAAGATTAAACTGATTGCAGAGATTATATAAACATTGTCTCCGTGAAGTTAAATTGTAAAATCCGTAACATAGCTTCCAGCAATTATCTGTGAATGTAATTTAAAGACAACTGTCAACGTCAACGACGTAGTGTTTTGAATTATGACTTGTGAATTGCATGCAAGTTTAAAAAAAAAGTTGCGCTCAGCACCATGGATAGCAACACGCGCATACACTACCAAATCAGTGGTAAAAAAAATGGGAAATTTGAAAAACCATCAGTGAATCAACGCAAAGCTACAATTGCAATATTAAAACTACAAAGTCAGTACCCTTGATTACTTCTACGTGATGTTAATTGTGTCTCAATTAAAAAGCATGAGGTGTGCATGCCATAACCGTACGTTACACAAAAAACTATTTTAAAAATAGTTAAACAGGAGTACTTAATCTAAGAACTGTCTTACCTTTAACTATATCTTAGATGTACTTTAATGTTGAGCTTCGTATGTCTTAATATATTCATGTACAGTATATGGTATACTTGAAATGATTGGCAAATTTAAATGATGGAGGAGCAGTCAACAAAGACTGAGATGATACAGCCATCGACAAATCACACAGCAGGATTCAATGTATACGATATCAACCTAATGCAATTGCGCTTGGTAAAGGTTCTATTTTTTTAACTTAAACAAGAGGTCAAAGTGAGTTTACTTCTCAGACAAACAGTAGAGAGACCTTAGAAAAACTAAATTTCTTCTCCTATTCTCAACATATAAACATTGCATTAATAACTACCTAATGCAACTATGTTCTTACCTTCTCTTTACTGGGTAAAGTCTGTGTCCTGGTAAACGTGTCTCCTCCATTAATACTGATCAGCTCCGCATCTACAGGCGGAAACGGTGCGGGGAAAACCACTACGTCACTCTTGAGTGTGTCTGAGCTGAAACAGACGTCATACTGCTGAGTAGCTTTAGAGTAAGACCAGCTCCCGTCAGGGTGGGTGGTGATCATTGGGGCGCTGTACCTGCTGAAACTGCCGTCTGACCTGTGGCATCTGACAGCGATTAAACTGATGAGGCTGAGCAGAAAGATCACTGACACCGAAACGATGGCGATCAGCAGGTACATGTTTAGATCAGAGAAGCTCTCCTCCTTTATGGGCACATGTCTGAACGGGGTCTGGATGTCAGCTGTGCTTTCGACCACCACCGCATCAATAGACACAGTAGCTGATAGGGAGGGTTCCCCGCTATCAGATACCAACACCACCAAGGGGTGAGTTTTCAGGTCATTGTCACTCATTCTCCTCTTAGTCCTGATTTCGCCGGTGCTGGTTCCGATGCGGAAGAGGTTGTTTCCCTTGGGCTCAGAGAGGTGGTAAGAAAGCAGCGCATTGTAGCCAGAGTCTGCGTCTACAGCCCTGATCTTTGCCACAAAGTATCCCGCTTCAGCAGAATAGGGGATGGTCTCACTGTTAACGGAGCCGTGCTCAGAATAGGGGGCGAGAATGGTGGGACTGTTGTCATTCTCATCCAGGATGAAAACGTTGACAGTCACGTTGCTGCTGAGCGGAGGAACACCAGAGTCTGTGGCCTGAACTTTAAACGTGAAGGTTTTTAGCTCCTCATAGTTAAAGGACTGCAGGCTGACTATCTCTCCAGTCTCTGAGTTGATATTCACCATCGTCGAGAGAGGCAACGAGTTACTGTTGTCATGTAAAAAGGAATAGCTCATTTGACCATTTTGATCGATGTCGGCGTCAGTGGCTGAAACTGTTTTCATAACTACCCCTACCGGACTGTTTTCTTTCACATAGACACTGATTATAGTTTCTGTGAATACGGGTTTGTTATCATTCACATCTGAGACATGTACAGTAATAACGCTCGTGCTGGAGAGAGGTGGGCTCCCCTCGTCAGTAGCAGTGATGCTGATATTATATTGAGACGCGCTCTCTCTGTCAAGAGGACCGTCCACCACCAAAGAATAGTAATTCTTATAATTTGAGTCTAGTTTGAAAGGGACAGTGTTGGAAATTTTACAGTTCACCATCCCGTTTTTACCACCGTCCTTATCTAACACTGACACAAGGGCAATAGCTGTGCCAATGGCCGCATCCTCTCTCACAGTGTTTAGCAGTGATGTAACTGAAATTTCAGGAGCATTGTCATTGACGTCTAAAACTTCAATTAGTAATTTGGCATGTGAGGTCATCGGTGAATTAGCTC
>CM029134.1:15027559-15062559 GCA_016859345.1 Istiophorus platypterus
TACAGTTACAATATTAAAACTACAAAGTCAGTACCCTTGATTACTTCTACATGATGTTGATTAATGTTCAATTAAAAAGCATGAGGTGTGCATGCCATAACCGTACGTTACACAAAAAACCCATCTAAAAATAGTTAAACAGGAGTACTTAATGTAAGACCTGTCTTACCTGTAACTATATCTTAGATGTACTTTAATGTTGAGCTACATCGTATGTCTTAATCTGTTCATGTACAGTAAATGGTATACTTGAAATGATTGGCAAATTTAAATGATGGAGGAGCAGTCAACAAAGACTGAGATGATAGAGCCATCGACAAATCACACAGCAGGATTCAATGTATACGATATCAACCTACTACAGTTACACTTGGTAAAAGTTCTATTCTTTTTAACTTAAACAAGAGGTCAAAGTGAGTTTACTTCTCAGACAAACAGTAGAGAGACCTTAGAAAAACTAAATTTCTTCTCCTATTCTCAACATATAAACATTGCATTAATAACTACCTAATGCAACTATGTTCTTACCTTCTCTTTACTGGGTAAAGTCTGTGTCCTGGTAAACGTGTCTCCTCCATTAATACTGATCAGCTCCGCATCTACAGGCGGAAACGGTGCGGGGAAAACCACTACGTCACTCTTGAGTGTGTCTGAGCTGAAACAGACGTCATACTGCTGAGTAGCTTTGGAGTAAGACCAGCTCCCGTCAGGGTGGGTGGTGATCATTGGGGCGCTGTACCTGCTGAAACTGCCATCTGACCTGTGGCATCTGACAGCGATTAAACTGATGAGGCTGAGCAGAAAGATCACTGACACCGAAACGATGGCGATCAGCAGGTACATGTTTAGATCAGAGAAGCTCTCCTCCTTTATGGGCACATGTCTGAACGGGGTCTGGATGTCAGCTGTGCTTTCGACCACCACCGCATCAATAGACACAGTAGCTGATAGGGAGGGTTCCCCGCTATCAGACACCAACACCACCAAGGGGTGAGTTTTCAGGTCATTGTCACTCATTCTCCTCTTAGTCCTGATTTCGCCGGTGCTGGTTCCGATGCGGAAGAGGTTGTTTCCCTTGGGCTCAGAGAGGTGGTAAGAAAGCAGCGCATTGTAGCCAGAGTCTGCGTCTACAGCCCTGATCTTTGCCACAAAGTATCCTGCTTCAGCAGAATAGGGGATGGTCTCACTGTTAACGGAGCCGTGCTCAGAATAGGGGGCGAGAATGGTGGGACTGTTGTCATTCTCATCCAGGATGAAAACGTTGACAGTCACGTTGCTGCTGAGCGGAGGAACACCAGAGTCTGTGGCCTGAACTTTAAACGTGAAGGTTTTTAGCTCCTCATAATTAAAGGACTGCAGGCTGACTATCTCTCCAGTCTCTGAGTTGATATTCACCATCGTCGAGAGAGGCAACGAGTTACTGTTGTCATGTAAAAAGGAATAGCTCATTTGACCATTTTGATCGATGTCCGCGTCAGTGGCTGAAACTGTTTTCATAACTACCCCTACCGGACTGTTTTCTTTCACATAGACACTGATGGTAGTTTCTGTGAATACGGGTTTGTTATCATTCACATCTGAGACATGTACAGTAATAACGCTCGTGCTGGAGAGAGGTGGGCTCCCCTCGTCAGTAGCAGTGATGCTGATATTATATTGAGACGCGCTCTCTGTCAAGAGGACCGTCCACCACCAAAGAATAGTAATTCTTATAATTTGAGTCTAATTTGAATGGGACAGTGTTGGAAATTTTACAATTCACCATCCCATTTTTACCCCCGTCCATATCTAACACTGACACAAGGGCAATAGCTGTGCCAATGGCCGCATCCTCTCTCACAGTGTTTAGCAGTGATGTAACTGAAATTTCAGGGGCATTGTCATTGACGTCTAAAATTTCAATTAGTAATTTGGCATGTGAGGTCATCGGTGAATTAGCTCCATCACTGGCTTGTACACGGATCTCGAAAGCATTATTCTCTTCAAAGTCGATATATTTTTTATTTGTTACTGTCCCAGTTCTTTCATCTATAGCAAAAAGATCAGTTTGTTTCTTCTTGTCTATTTCAATAAAGGAATAGGTTATTTTTCCGTTTTGACCTACATCTAAATCAGTAGCATTTAATGTTATTATTGATGTCCCTATCTTCACATTTTCATACACGCTAGCTTTATACAATGTTTGGCTGAATACTGGAGGGTTATCATTGATATCCAGCACATTCACTATTATAGTCATGCTGCCAGATTTAGCAGGAGTTCCTCCGTCAATAGCGGTCAGTGTGAGTCGAATCACGGACTGTTTCTCTCGGTCTAAAACTTTCTGAAGCACTAATTCGGGAGATACACTCTCTCCTTTATTTGTAACGAGAGAGAAGTGTTCGTTCTGGCTAAGCTTGTACGTATTTACACTATTTTTACCGACGTCTTCATCACGAGCTCGTTTCAAAAGAAATTTCGCCCCAGCTGCTGTATTTTCACTAATGTTGATCAACTGTGAGGTGCTGAGAAATTCGGGAGAATTGTCGTTTACGTCCAAGATGTTAATTTCAATCCGGTACAGTTTTAACGGGTTATTAATAACCGCTTCTACACTCAGTGAACATCTGGGTTCATCGCCGCAGAGTTCCTCCCGATCTATTCTCTCATTAACGTACAGAGCACCAGTCTTTAGATTCACCTCGAAATATTTCCTCTTTGATCCCGAAACAATTTGAAACATACGAGACTCCAAATCCTGGACATTAATGTTCAGATCTTTGGCGATATTTCCGACGACAGTCCCGAGATTTACCTCCTCTGACACGGAGTAAGAGAGCTGTCCAGACACCGCTTCCCAGCAACAATCCAGCAGCACGAACAAGAGATAAATCCACACAGAACTCGTTCTTCCCGGTAAATGCATAATTCTTTACATGGAGAAGAAGCACAGAGGAAGGTTCGAGCAGTATTTTAAAGAAACTACTACTTCACGATAAAGGGAGAAAAATTCCGATTAAATATATGAGCATCTTTGCTACCAAACAAGACAGCCGTTCTTTGTCGTCCGATCTCTTTGTAACAAAGCCTGCAGACACATCATCCGCTGAATCTGGGTGGAGCCCTACGCCACCAAAGAGTACATTTAAATGTGATGGTCTACAGCGTCCCCGTGTGGATGTTTGTCTTAACTACAGGCTACCTCAAAGAACGTAACCTTGACAAGCACTTTCCATTTTCAGTTCTTCTTAAACATGGATTAGTGGAAAAACCAAAAGCATAGAACGAAAATAAAAAGAACGTCCAGCTCCGTGATTAGGAATTTATATGATATGACTTAAGTGTGTCTTCTATTGAAGCCTGTTTTATAACCTGACTGAAATTTAAAGTAAAAGCTTTATGGCAGTGACAGCAAGTTAAATGACGAGATATATTCTCCGACTTTTTTTGTCCATTGAAGATTAAACTGATTGCAGAGATTATATAAACATTGTCTCCGTGAAATTAAATTGTAAAATCCGTAACATAGCTTCCAGCAATTATCTGTGAATGTATTTAAAGAAAATTGTCAACGTCAACGACGTAGTGTTTTGAATTATGTCTCGTGAATTGCATGCAAGTTTAAAAATGTTGCGTTCAGTCCCATGGATAGCAACACGCGCATACACTACCGAATCAGTGGTAAAAAAAAAATGGGAAATTTGAAAAATCATCAGTGAATCAACGAAGGTTACAGTTGCAATATTAAAACTACAAAGTCAGTACCCTTGATTACTTCTACGTGATGTTAATTATGTCTCAATTAAAAAGCATGAGGTGTGCATGCCATAACCGTACGTTACACAAAAAAACCCATCTAAAAATAGTTAAACAGGAGTACTTAATGTAAGAATTATCTTACCTTGAACTTTATCTTAGATTTACTTTAATGTTCTACATCGTATATGTTGATCTATTCATGTACAGTATATATTATACTTGAAATGATTGGCACGTTCAAATGATGGAGGAGCAGTAAACAAAGACTGAGATGATACAACCATCGACAAATCACACATCAGAATTCAATGTATACGATATCAACCTACTACAGTTACACTTGGTAAAAGTTTTATTTTTTTTAACTTAAACAAGAGGTAAAAGTTAGTTTGCTTCGTTGACAAACAGTAGAGAGACATTTGAAAAACTAAATTTCTTCTCCTATTCTCAACATAGAAACATTGCATTAATATCTGCCTAATAAAACTATGTTCTTACCTTCTCTTTACTGGGTAAAGTCTGTGTCCTGGTAAACGTGTCTCCTCCATTAATACTGATCAGCTCCGCATCTACAGGCGGAAACGGTGCGGGGAAAACCACTACGTCACTCTTGAGTGTGTCTGAGCTGAAACAGACGTCATACTGCTGAGTAGCTTTAGAGTAAGACCAGCTCCCGTCAGGGTGGGTGGTGATCATTGGGGCGCTGTACCTGCTGAAACTGCCGTCTGACCTGTGGCATCTGACAGCGATTAAACTGATGAGGCTGAGCAGAAAGATCACTGACACCGACACGATGGCGATCAGCAGGTACATGTTTAGATCAGAGAAGCTCTCCTCCTTTATGGGCACATGTCTGAACGGGGTCTGGATGTCAGCTGTGCTTTCGACCACCACCGCATCAATAGACACAGTAGCTGACAGGGAGGGTTCCCCGCTATCAGACACCAACACCACCAAGGGGTGAGTTTTCAGGTCATTGTCACTCATTCTCCTCTTAGTCCTGATTTCGCCGGTGCTGGTTCCGATGCGGAAGAGGTTGTTTCCCTTGGGCTCAGAGAGGTGGTAAGAAAGCAGCGCATTGTATCCAGAGTCTGCGTCTACAGCCCTGATCTTTGCCACAAAGTATCCCGCTTCAGCAGAATAGGGGATGGTCTCACTGTTAACGGAGCCGTGCTCAGAATAGGGGGCGAGAATGGTGGGACTGTTGTCATTCTCATCCAGGATGAAAACGTTGACAGTCACGTTGCTGCTGAGCGGAGGAACACCAGAGTCTGTGGCCTGAACTTTAAACGTGAAGGTTTTTAGCTCCTCATAATTAAAGGACTGCAGGCTGACTATCTCTCCAGTCTCTGAGTTGATATTCACCATCGTCGAGAGAGGCAACGAGTTACTGTTGTCATGTAAAAAGGAATAGCTCATTTTACCATTTTGATCGGTGTCGGCGTCAGTGGCTGAAACTGTTTTCATAACTGCCCCTACCGGACTGTTTTCTTTCACATAGATACTGATGATAGTTTCTGTGAATACGGGTTTGTTATCATTCACATCTGAGACATGTACAATAATAACGCTCGTGCTGGAGAGAGGTGGGCTCCCCTCGTCAGTAGCAGTGATGCTGATATTATATTGAGACGCGCTCTCTCTGTCAAGAGGACCGTCCACCACCAAAGAATAGTAATTCTTATAATTTGAGTCTAATTTGAAAGGGACAGTGTTGGAAATTTTACAGTTCACCATCCCGTTTTTACCCCCGTCCTTATCTAACACTGACACAAGGGCAATAGCTGTGCCAATGGCCGCATCCTCTCTCACAGTGTTTAGCAGTGATGTAACTGAAATTTCAGGGGCATTGTCATTGACGTCTAAAACTTCAATTAGTAATTTGGCATGTGAGGTCATCGGTGAAGAAGCTCCATCACTGGCTTGCACTCGGATCTCGAAAGCATTATTCTCTTCAAAGTCAATATTCTTTTTATTTGTTACTGTCCCAGTTTTTTCATCTATAGCAAAAAGATCCGTTTTAGTCACACGGTCTATTTTACTAAATGAATATAATATTTGCCCGTTTTGACCTACATCTAAATCAGTAGCGTTTAATGTTATTATTGATGTCCCTATCTTCACATTTTCATATACGCTGGCTTTATACAATGTTTGGCTGAATACTGGAGGGTTATCATTGATGTCCAGCACATTCACTATTATATTCATACTACCAGATTTAGCAGGAGTTCCTCCGTCAATAGCGGTCAGTGTGAGTCGAATCACAGACTGTTTTTCTCGGTCTAAAACTTTCTGAAGCACTAATTCGGGAGATACACTCTCTCCTTTATTTGTAGTGAGAGAGAAGTGTTCGTTCGTAGCAAGCTTGTACGTATTTACACTATTTTTACCAACGTCTGCATCATGAGCTCGTTGAAAAGGGAATTTTGTCCCAGCTGCTGTATTTTCACTAATGTTGATCACTTGTGAGGTGCTGAGAAATGTTGGGGAATTGTCATTCACGTCTAAGATGTTAATTTCAATCCGGTACAGTTTTAACGGGTTATTAATAACCGCTTCTACACTCAGTGAACATTTGCGTTCATCGCCGCAGAGTTCCTCCCGATCTATTCTCTCATTAACGTACAGAGCACCAGTCTTTAGATTCACCTCGAAATATTTCCTCTTTGATCCCGAAACAATTTGAAACATACGAGACTCCAAATCCTGGACATTAATGTTCAGATCTTTGGCGATATTTCCGACGACAGTCCCGAGATTTACCTCCTCTGACACGGAGTAAGAGAGCTGTCCAGACACCGCTTCCCAGCAACAATCCAGCAGCACGAACAAGAGATAAATCCACACAGAGCTCGTTCTTCCCGGTAAATGCATAATTCTGAACATCGAGAGAAATCATACAGGGAGTTTTTTTAAATAACGTCATGAAAAAAGGGTCAATAGGACGGACAAAACGAATTTTAACTGCGAAACATAATTATACATCCCACCGTCTCCTTCACCCTCTCAGTCTCTTTGTTTGAATCGCCCGAGGAACGTCATCATCTTCTAAATATGGGTGGAGCTCTGAGCAACTAAAGAGGAAGTTCAAATGTGATGGTCTACAATGTCCCCATGTGGGTACTTGTAAGAACTACATTCAGTATAAAACAGCAATATTAAAAACCCCACAAATTATTGTTCCCTGAATCATTTAGCCAAATTTGAAGAGAAACTACGGTATATATGACTCCGACGACCATTTGTCCATTGTATTTAGCAAGTCCATTTCGTTTTAAAACGATCTCAGAAATAAATCATAGAACTCAACGCCTATGCAATGAGTTAACTGTTCTGCAAATTGAAAACAAACTATCTGATAATTTAATACACAATCCCTATAAACAACATACTCAACTTAAAGAAATCCACCTTCATATGTACAAAATCTTTTTTTTTTATTATTATTTTATTAGCAAATAGAGAAGTAAATGAAGGATAATATGGATACACGCACCCTTGCGAACAATGGTACAATCTTAAAGGATAAAGTTGCGTGAAAATATACATCGAAACCATACAGCACTGCAATTTCTGTCCATAATCAATCTTTTATGTGTTAAAGACCACACGATCCACATATGTACCAACTTGGGCTCAGTTCAGTGCCATGGATAGCAACATTACTTTGAAAATTTCAAAGTATCAATGATATTTTAAAATATGTAAGTACAAAACACGCCTTTATTCGCTTGCACAACATTTTGATTCCTTCTGTCCAAATGCCTCACCGATTTGACTGCCACTTTGCTACTCACATGTGGCTGAAAACCATGAATTTACTAATAAAAACGGCATTGAGTTGCCTCCCGACATAGTGCAATGGTATGCCAAAGTATTTTATGCTTTTATAATTAAATGCTGAGTTCGGATAAATGTCCTTTCTTTTTTAAAAACTGCAAACCTAACTGATGGAAGATATGTCTTCTACTTGGATACATTGAAAACAATTAATGACATCTTTGTTAAATTGTAGTTGTCACCGTTGCACGAGATATATGTAAAACTACCCAGATACAGTGTTTGATAAACTTGAGCAGGATCTTCATTTTAACCTTTAAACTCTATGGATTGCATGCATATCTAGATTTTGGCCATAAGCACCATGGACAGCGGCCCAACTCTTAAAATAATGACCAGGCAGTTAACAATGACTGAAAGGAGAAAACCATGAAAAAACAGAACAAAACAAAACAAAAAAAAAAACCAGATAAAAATATCTGAAATAAAATATCAGCCTACTTCTCCTGTACTCTTTGCCATATAACGTTTTAAAACGGTAGTTCATGTTGTCTGTTAAATAGCACAAAGATATTTAAGATAACCTAAATAAACTGCACATTTTTCGGCCCCGAATTCTAGAAACAGACAGTCATATTACTTAATGCAAATATGTTCTTACCTTTTCTTTATTAGGTAACGTCTGCGTCCTAGTAAACGTGTCTCCTCCGTTAATACTGATCAGCTCCGCATCTACAGGCGGAAACGGTGCGGGGAAAACCACTACGTCACTCTTGAGTGTGTCTGAGCTGAAACAGACGTCATACTGCTGAGTAGCTTTAGAGTAAGACCAGCTCCCGTCAGGGTGGGTGGTGATCATTGGGGCGCTGTACCTGCTGAAACTGCCGTCTGACCTGTGGCATCTGACAGCGATTAAACTGATGAGGCTGAGCAGAAAGATCACTGACACCGAAACGATGGCGATCAGCAGGTACATGTTTAGATCAGAGAAGCTCTCCTCCTTTATGGGCACATGTCTGAACGGGGTCTGGATGTCAGCTGTGCTTTCGACCACCACCGCATCAATAGACACAGTAGCTGACAGGGAGGGTTCCCCGCTATCAGACACCAACACCACCAAGGGGTGAGTTTTCAGGTCATTGTCACTCATTCTCCTCTTAGTCCTGATTTCGCCGGTGCTGGTTCCGATGCGGAAGAGGTTGTTTCCCTTGGGCTCAGAGAGGTGGTAAGAAAGCAGCGCATTGTATCCAGAGTCTGCGTCTACAGCCCTGATCTTTGCCACAAAATATCCCGCTTCAGCAGAATAGGGGATGGTCTCACTGTTAACGGAGCCGTGCTCAGAATAGGGGGCGAGAATGGTGGGACTGTTGTCATTCTCATCCAGGATGAAAACGTTGACAGTCACGTTGCTGCTGAGCGGAGGAACACCAGAGTCTGTGGCCTGAACTTTAAACGTGAAGGTTTTTAGCTCCTCATAGTTAAAGGACTGCAGGCTGACTATCTCTCCAGTCTCTGAGTTGATATTCACCATTGCAGATAATGGGAATGAGTCACTATTACTTCGTAAAAAAGAATAACTCACTTGACCATTTTGATTGACATCAGAATCAACAGCTGTCACTGTCTTAACAACTGCTCCTACTGGACTGTTTTCTCTCACATAAATATTAACCTGCGGTTCTGAGAAGCGTGGTGGGTTATCATTAACATCAGAAACATGAACAGTAACTATGCTGGTGCTGGACAGAGGTGGATTCCCTTCATCAGTTGCGACTATAGTAACATTGTACTGAGTCTTAGTTTCTCTATCAAGCGGACCATTAACTACTAGAGAGTAATAATTTTTATAGTTTGTGTCCAGTGTAAATGGAGCATCATTCACGATTACGACTTTTACTGCCCCGTTTTTCCCACTGTCTTTGTCCAGTACAGAAACAAGTGCAACAGCAGTACCTGCTTCAGCGTCCTCCCTCACTGTGTTTAGCAGTGACGTCACAGTGATCTCTGGAGCATTATCATTAATGTCCACCACTTCTACCAGCACCTTACAATGAGCAGACATGGGAGGCTGACCTTGGTCACTGGCCTGTGCTCGAATCTCAAACGCTGGGTGTTCTTCAAAATCCACATTTCCCTCAACTGTCAATGTGCCTGTTTTTCGGTCGATTTTAAAAATCTGCAGTATGTGGTCCTGCTCCTTTGTGCTAAGTGTATATATAATTTCTTTGTTTAGTCCTTCGTCTGCATCTGTAGCATTTAAAGTCAATAGAGTGGTGCCTATGGGCACATTTTCAAATACGCGAGTTTTGTAGAGTGACTTTGCAAAAACCGGCGTGTTGTCGTTATTGTCCAAAACATTAATTATAATTTCCGATGTTCCAGACTTCGGTGGATTTCCATCGTCCAACGCTGTTAATGTAAGCATGATCAGAGGCTCCTTTTCTCGGTCTAACGCTTTCTGTAACACCAACTCAGTAGAAATACTCTCTCCCGCTTTAGTTATCGCTAATGAGAAATGTTCATTAGAGCTGAGCTTGTATGTGTTTATGCCATTCCTTCCTACATCTGCGTCGTAGGCTTGCAGTAAAGGAAATTTTATCCCAGGTAACGTGCTTTCAGCAATTTCTATATTCTGTGACTTTGCGATGAAATACGGGAAATTATCGTTGACATCAAGAATATTAATTTCTATGCGGTACAGCTTTAGAGGATCATTAATCACAGCCTCTAGATTTACAGTGCACTTTACAGCTCTCGCACAGAGCTCCTCTCTGTCTATTCTCTCGCTAACGTAGAGGATACCACTCTTCTTATTTACCTCGAAATATCTTTTTTTTGATCCAGCAACAATCCTGAACATGCGGGACTCCAAATCCTGTACGTGTAAGTGTAGGTCCTTGGCGATATTTCCAACAAATGTCCCCGAATTTACCTCCTCCGACACGGAATAAGAGAGCTGCCCATAGGCTGCATCCCAGCAACAATCCAGTACCAGAAGCATTAAAAACATCCAGACAGAGCGCTTGCTTCTCGTTAAAGGCATAATTTCTTCCGATATAACGTGGCATATATTCAAATCTGCCAATTCCGATAAAACGATATAGACGAAGACGGTATGTTAATCATCTGTTTTCTTTCTTTCCATCCAGGATTAGAAATGCGGCTGTCGCACCGTATCCTCTCATTTTACTCCTCTTTGTTACAAAGCTCTGTGAACTGACACTGGGAGGGGCGTTAAACACGAGTGGAGAAGTCTCCGTGTTATGGTCTACGCTGTCGCCTTGTGGTGAATTTAGATAGCCACAGTTACAGACCCTACTAAAAAAAATACATTCATACCACTCTCTTCTTCTGATTCAATTTTATCGAGTCTTAAAATCTAGTGAAATAGAAAGAGAAACCAGTGACACAATTCATCACAGTATTATTTGAGTAACCGGTTTCTATTTAAGGACCACGGAGAGCACCGTGTGCCTTTTCAGTAAGATCTGAATAAGCTTATAGCTGAATCAAAGCAGGTGAAACGAGTAGATGCTCAATAAGCTACACTAAAACGAAAATATTATAGAAACTGAGAAGATTGTTGGTTTCCCAACTGTCAAAGACGTCGTAGCAGAACGCCAGTGAATGTGGATTAAACACAAAGACTTCAGATTTTTTTCCTGGTTTCAAAACAGCTAAACTTTAAAAGCAGTCGCAACTATTTCTAAAGATGAGCAGAGTGTGTGGAAAAATAATGATCTTCATTCGGTGTCAGAAACGACTGGTTGAATATAAAAGCAGACAAAACCAAACAACAAAAAGTATCATATGGCAGAAATTCATAAATATAAAACCCTAATGAGATTACAGTAATTATTGAAACGTTACTTACAGCATAGCTGACCGGATTAATATTTTAGCTAAATGGACAAGTGTAGTATGAAACCCTATAGAAGGAATGTGTAAAAAGTTTATGAACTCACCTTTTCTTTATTTGGTAAAGTCTGAGTCTTGGTTAACGTGTCTCCTCCGCTAATACTAATAAGCTCCGCATCTATAGACGGAAACGGTCCAGGGAAAACCACTACGTCACTCTTGAGTGTGTCTGAGCTGAAACAGACGTCATACTGCTGAGTAGCTTTAGAGTAAGACCAGCTCCCGTCAGGGTGGGTGGTGATCATTGGGGCGCTGTACCTGCTGAAACTGCCGTCTGACCTGTGGCATCTGACAGCGATTAAACTGATGAGGCTGAGCAGAAAAATCACTGACACCGAAACGATGGCGATCAGCAGGTACATGTTTAGATCAGAGAAGCTCTCCTCCTTTATGGGCACATGTCTGAACGGGGTCTGGATGTCAGCTGTGCTTTCGACCACCACCGCATCAATAGACACAGTAGCTGACAGGGAGGGTTCCCCGTTATCAGACACCAACACCACCAAGGGGTGAGTTTTCAGGTCATTGTCACTCATTCTCCTCTTAGTCCTGATTTCGCCGGTGCTGGTTCCGATGCGGAAGAGGTTGTTTCCCTTGGGCTCAGAGAGGTGGTAAGAAAGCAGCGCATTGTATCCAGAGTCTGCGTCTACAGCCCTGATCTTTGCCACAAAGTATCCTGCTTCAGCAGAATAGGGGATGGTCTCACTGTTAACGGAACCGTGCTCAGAATAGGGGGCGAGAATGGTGGGACTGTTGTCATTCTCATCCAGGATGAAAACATTGACAGTCACGTTGCTGCTGAGCGGAGGAACACCAGAGTCTGTGGCCTGAACTTTAAACATGAAGGTTTTTAGCTCCTCATAATTAAAGGACTGCAGGCTGACTATCTCTCCTGTCTCTGAGTTGATATTTACCATCGTCGAGAGAGGCAATGATTTATTGTTACTTTGGACAACTGAATAGCGAACCTCGGCATTTTTATCAGTGTCTGCATCAACTGCAGATAATCTTGTTAGAACAACTCCAACCGGACCGTTCTCCTTTAAATAAACATTGGTCAAAGTCTCTGAAAAACGAGGGGAGTTGTCATTGACATCGGAAATATAAACGGTAAGATCCCTGGTGCTCGTGAGAGCTGGGACTCCGTCATCCGTAGCCGTGATGGTGATATTATAATATGAAGCACTCTCCCTGTCTAGCTGTTCGTCTACTACCAAAGAGTAATAATTTTTATAATTCGGTTCCAATTTGAAGGGGCTATCATTTTTAATATCACAATGAACAACTCCATTTTTACCTCCATCTCTGTCCAGGACCGAGACCAGTGCAACAGCAGTACCTAATTTTGCATCTTCTCTAAGTGTGTCAGTTAGTGATGTTACAGATACTTCAGGCGTATTGTCATTTACATCCACCACCTCTATTAGTACTTTACAATGTGTTGCCATTGGAGGAGAACCTTTATCACTAGCTTGAACGCGAATTTCAAAAGCCGGATGCTCTTCATAGTCAATCTGTCCCTTAACTGTCAATAGACCAGTGTGATTATCAATTTGAAATATTTCCAAAACATGGTCTTGATCTTTGCTGCTGAGTGAATATGAAATCTCGCCGTTTGGCCCTTCATCAGCGTCTGTCGCCTTTACTGTTATTAATGATGTACCTAGCGGTACATTTTCACTAATGCTGGTTTTATATAATGGTTTCGTAAACATCGGGATGTTATCATTGATATCTAAGACGCTGATTACTATCTGTGACGTTCCGGATCTCGGAGGCGTCCCGCCATCTACAGCCGTCAAAGTTAGTTTAATTACAGGCTGCATTTCGCGGTCTAATGGTTTCTGGAGGACTAGCTCAGCAGATACACTCTCTCCCCTGTTGACTGATAATGAAAAATAGTCATTTTGATTCAGTTTGTATGTGCTGATGCCATTTTTTCCTACATCGGCATCATAGGCCGACAAAACAAGAAATTTAGACCCAGGTAATGTGCTTTCAGCTACTTCGATACTTTGTGAATTAGTACTGAAAGACGGGTAATTGTCATTCACGTCTAGAATATTTATTTCTAAACGATAAAGCTTCAGTGGAGCATTAATCATAGCCTCTACGCTCACTATGCATTTGGTTGCCTTCGCACAGATCTCCTCTCGGTCTATTCTTTCACTGACATAGAGTACACCAGTCTTTCGATTTACCTCAAACATTTTTTTCCTCGATCCGGCAACGATCTGAAACATACGAGACTCCAAATCATCGATACTAAGGTTTAGATCCTTGGCGAGATTTCCTACGGTAGTCCCCGGATTCACCTCTTCTGATATAGAGTAGGAGAGCTGCGCCGACATCGCTTCCAAATAACAATCCAGCAGCAAAAATAATACGAATGCCACCACGGGAGCCCTGTTATTCGAAGACATAGTCCAATCCGACGTGAAACCAACATAGGAGTAAGTCCAATCGATTTGGAGTATCTACGCAAGCCGTCTTTCCTTTTCTTATGCTTTGTCCGCAATGCTTATTGTGCTCCAGCCTTCTCTCTGTGCTTCTGCGTCTCTTTGTGTCAAAGCCCAACAAGACATCATCACGCTGTTAATCTGGGAGGTGCCTCGGCATGTAAAATAAAATCATCTCTGTGTTGTAGTCTATAGTGCCCCCCTATGGTCTTGGTGACATATTACACTACAAACCAGGGTTACCACTGTATAACATGTTAGGTCATAACACAAATCATCTCTTTAACGCCTATCACGTAAATAACTAAATTCAAGTTGAGTTGAAAGGCAGGAAATATCAGATTACGTTCTCAAAACAACTTAAAAACATTGTTGTATTATCGAAAATATGCAACATTGCATGTGTTTCAAAAGGAGAGGAAAGGGCATCTGTTTGTGATTGGCATATATACACCTGTATAATAAATGTAATCTAGGCAAAGAACTTTACAATATAACCTAAATACAATATAACCTCAAAAGGTTATTGTTGTTTTCCCCACACAAAAGGCTATTTGAAGCAAAATTAAAGAACTGGCAGAAAAAAAAGGAGAGTAGCTCGGTATTGATATTATATTAATGCTATTGTCAAAGAAAAAATAAACTTAACCAAAAAATATAAATTAGTAAATGAAAGAAAAACACAATCAACGCAATGCTATAGAAAAATGAAGTCAAGAAATATGAACTTGATCTTCTTTTGAATGTGTTAAAAACCAAGGCAATATTCTTATCTGTGCAGAATAGCGTTCCTCTACACCACAATGAAGACTGAATGTTGATTTTGAATGGCAAAGACTGGTTTACGTGCTGTAGAGGATGACAGATAAAAAAAAAGTAATTGTTTTCTAATGATTCCAAAATGACGAAGAAAAAAAACAACAAAAAAGTAAGAAACGACTATATGCATGAATAGCAACAAAGACCAGCGTCTAGTAACATTCACCATTGCCAGAATTTGGAAGCTGTTATAAATGTGCTGCTCTTACCTTTTCTTTGTTGGGTAAAGTTTGAGTCCTGGTAAACGTGTCTCCTCCATTAATACTGATCAGCTCCGCATCTACAGGCGGAAACGGTGCGGGGAAAACCACTACGTCACTCTTGAGTGTGTCTGAGCTGAAACAGACGTCATACTGCTGAGTAGCTTTAGAGTAAGACCAGCTCCCGTCAGGGTGGGTGGTGATCATTGGGGCGCTGTACCTGCTGAAACTGCCGTCTGACCTGTGGCATCTGACAGCGATTAAACTGATGAGGCTGAGCAGAAAGATCACTGACACCGAAACGATGGCGATCAGCAGGTACATGTTTAGATCAGAGAAGCTCTCCTCCTTTATGGGCACATGTCTGAACGGGGTCTGGATGTCAGCTGTGCTTTCGACCACCACCGCATCAATAGACACAGTAGCTGACAGGGAGGGTTCCCCGCTATCAGACACCAACACCACCAAGGGGTGAGTTTTCAGGTCATTGTCACTCATTCTCCTCTTAGTCCTGATTTCGCCGGTGCTGGTTCCGATGCGGAAGAGGTTGTTTCCCTTGGGCTCAGAGAGGTGGTAAGAAAGCAGCGCATTGTATCCAGAGTCTGCGTCTACGGCCCTGATCTTTGCCACAAAGTATCCTGCTTCAGCAGAATAGGGGATGGTCTCACTGTTAACGGAGCCGTGCTCAGAATAGGGGGCGAGAATGGTGGGACTGTTGTCATTCTCATCCAGGATGAAAACGTTGACAGTCACGTTGCTGCTGAGCGGAGGAACACCAGAGTCTGTGGCCTGAACTTTAAACGTGAAGGTTTTTAGCTCCTCATAATTAAAGGACTGCAGGCTGACTATCTCTCCAGTCTCTGAGTTGATATTCACCATTGTCGAGAGAGGCAACGAGTTACTGTTGTCATGTAAAAAGGAATAGCTCATTTGACCATTTTGATCGATGTCGGCGTCAGTGGCTGAAACTGTTTTCATAACTGTCCCTACCGGACTGTTTTCTTTCACATAGACACTGATTATAGTTTCTGTGAATACGGGTTTGTTATCATTCACATCTGAGACATGTACAGTAATAACGCTCGTGCTGGAGAGAGGTGGGCTCCCCTCGTCAGTAGCAGTGATGCTGATATTATATTGAGACGCGCTCTCTCTGTCAAGAGGACCGTCCACCACCAAAGAATAGTAATTCTTATAATTTGAGTCTAATATGAAAGGGACAGTGTTGGAAATTTTACAGTTCACCATCCCGTTTTTACCCCCGTCCTTATCTAACACTGACACAAGGGCAATAGCTGTGCCAATGGCCGCATCCTCTCTCACAGTGTTTAGCAGTGATGTAACTGAAATTTCAGGCGCATTGTCATTGACGTCTAAAATTTCGATCAGTAATTTGGCATGTGAGGTCATCGGATAAGAAGCTCCATCACTGGCTTTTACTCGGATCTCGAAAGCATTATTCTCTTCAAAGTCAATATTCTTTTTATTTGTTACTGTCCCAGTTGTTTCATCTATAGCAAAAAGATCTGTTTGTTTCCCTCTACCTACTTTACTAAAAGAATATAATACTTGTCCATTTGGACCTACATCTAAATCAGTTGCATTTAATGTTATTATTGATGTGCCTATCTTCACATTTTCATACACGCTGGCTTTATACAATGTTTGGCTGAATACCGGAGGGTTATCATTGATGTCCAGCACATTCACTATTATAGTCATGCTGCCAGATTTAGCAGGAGTTCCTCCGTCAATAGCGGTCAGTGTGAGTCGAATCACGGACTGTTTCTCTCGGTCTAAAACTTTCTGAAGCACTAATTCGGGAGATACACTCTCTCCTTTATTTGTAACGAGAGAGAAGTGTTCGTTCTGGCTTAGCTTGTACGTATTTACACTATTTTTACCGACGTCTGCATCGTCAGCAGGATGCAGGGGGAATTTAGCTCCTGATGCTGTATTCTCGGTTATATTTATTACCTGTGAGGTGCTGAGAAATGTTGGGGAATTGTCATTCACGTCCAAGATGTTTATTTCAATCCGGTACAATTTTAACGGGTTATTAATAACCGCTTCTACACTCAGTGAACATCTGGGTTCATCGCCGCAGAGTTCCTCCCGATCTATTCTCTCATTAACGTACAGAGCACCAGTCTTTAGATTCACCTCGAAATATTTCCTCTTTGATCCCGAAACAATTTGAAACATGCGAGACTCCAAATCCTGGACATTAATGTTCAGATCTTTGGCGATATTTCCGACGACAGTCCCGAGATTTACCTCCTCTGACACGGAGTAAGAGAGCTGTCCAGACACCGCTTCCCAGCAACAATCCAGCAGCACGAACAAGAGATAAATCCACACAGAGCTCGATCCTCCCGGTAAATGCATATTTTAACACTTCGAGAGAAATCATACGGGGAGTTTGGGTAAATAACTCAACGAAAACAAGGAATTGATAGTTAATAGGAAAAGAAACAAAGGGTATTTTAACTACCAAACGATAATGTCCGTCCCACCGTCTCCTTCACTCTCTATCTCTTTGTTCCAATCGCCTAAGAAACATCATCATCATCCTCCTCTGAATTTGGGAGGAGCCCTGAGTCAATAAAGAGGATTTTCAAAAGTGATGGCCTACAGTGCCTCCATGTGGACTCTTGCAATAACTACATTCAACACCAAACACATTACAATATTAGCTAAACCCCCACGTTAATGTTACGTGAAACATTTCGCCAAATTTGAAGTAAAACTATGGTAAATAGGACTCCTCCATTCATTCTCCTATTGTTTTTATTTATTTATTTATTTATTTATTTATTATATAGCAAGTCCATTTCATCCTGAAACAATCCTGGAATTAAAGCAAATAACTGATCGCCTGCAAATTGAGTCAACTGTTTTGGAAGTAGAAAACAAACTAGCTCAAAATATAAATAAACGATCCCTAAAAAAGCATATTCAGCATAAACAAATACTCAAAAGCCAGATAGGCACTAACAAATAAACTATTTTTTTTTTTTCTTTTTTTAATACAGAAGTCAAATTAGGACAATATAGACATATGCACCCTTAAGAATAATGATACAATCCGAAAGGATAGACTTGGATAAATTACACAGAAAAAGCATACAGCTGTGTAATTTCTGTTTTCAATCAATCTTGTTTTGTATGAAAGAGCAGAGGGTCCACACATACTGTATACTAACTTCACTTCAGTTCAGTTCAGTTCAGTTCAGTTCAGCACCATGGATAGCAACACTACTTTGAAAAGGCCAAATACTCTGCCAAATTTCTACAAATATTAAATCTGTAAGGGCAAAATACACCTTCTTCGCTTACCCAACATTTTGATACCTTTTGTCCAAACACCTTGCCGATTTGACTGTAACTTTGCTTCTCACGTGTCGCAGAATGCGACAATTTTTACTCAGAAAAACGGAATTGTATTGCCTCCTGACATAGTGCAATAATATGCCAAAATATTTTATGTTCAATCCTTTCTTATAGTTAAATTCTGAGTTCAGTTAAATGTCCCGCCTTTTTAAAATTGCAAACCTAACTGATGGAAGATATGTCATCTACAAAGATACATTGAAACAATAATGAGATCTTTGATACCCTTTAGTTTTCAACATGGCATGAGATATGTATAAAACTAGTCAAATCCAGTGTTTGATACACTTGAACAGGGTCTTTATTCCAGCTTTAATTTCTACAGATTAAATGCACATTTAGAAATTGGCCTTCAGCACCAGGGAAAGCAAACCGACCATTAAAATAATGTCTAAGCAATTAACAATAACTCAGACGAGGAATCCATGGGGGGAAAAAAAATATATGAGGTTGAAGTTTGTAAAAAAAAAATCAGCTTATTTTTCCTGTATTGATGCGATGCCCGTTTTTCTTTTCTTTTAAACGGTAGTTTGAGTTTAATAATGTAGCCTGTTACATAGCACAAAGCCATTTAAGTTAACATAAATTAACTGCCCTTTTTTGACATTAATTTTAGAAACTGTCGGTAAAAAATACTCGATGCAACTATGTTCTTAACCTGAATGAGCAGTCAACAAAGACTGAGATGATACAACCATCGACAAACACACATCAGAATTCAATGTATACGATATCAACCTACTGCACTTAGACTCGCTAAAAGTTCTATTTTTTTTAACTCAAACAAAAATTCAAAGTTAGTTTACTTGTCAGACAAACAATAGAGATCTTTAAAAAAATGAATTTCTCCCCCTATTCTCAACAAAGAAACATTGCAGTAATAACTACCTAATGCAACTATGTTCTTACCTTCTCTTTACTGGGTAAAGTCTGTGTCCTGGTAAACGTGTCTCCTCCGTTAATACTGATCAGCTCCGCATCTACAGGCGGAAACGGTGCAGGGAAAACCACTACGTCACTCTTGAGTGTGTCTGAGCTGAAACAGACGTCATACTGCTGAGTAGCTTTAGAGTAAGACCAGCTCCCGTCAGGGTGGGTGGTGATCATTGGGGCGCTGTACCTGCTGAAACTGCCGTCTGACCTGTGGCATCTGACAGCGATTAAACTGATGAGGCTGAGCAGAAAGATCACTGACACCGAAACGATGGCGATCAGCAGGTACATGTTTAGATCAGAGAAGCTCTCCTCCTTTATGGGCACATGTCTGAACGGGGTCTGGATGTCAGCTGTGCTTTCGACCACCACCGCATCAATAGACACAGTAGCTGACAGGGAGGGTTCCCCGCTATCAGACACCAACACCACCAAGGGGTGAGTTTTCAGGTCATTGTCACTCATTCTCCTCTTAGTCCTGATTTCGCCGGTGCTGGTTCCGATGCGGAAGAGGTTGTTTCCCTTGGGCTCAGAGAGGTGGTAAGAAAGCAGCGCATTGTATCCAGAGTCTGCGTCTACAGCCCTGATCTTTGCCACAAAGTATCCTGCTTCAGCAGAATAGGGGATGGTCTCACTGTTAACGGAGCCGTGCTCAGAATAGGGGGCGAGAATGGTGGGACTGTTGTCATTCTCATCCAGGATGAAAACGTTGACAGTCACGTTGCTGCTGAGCGGAGGAACACCAGAGTCTGTGGCCTGAACTTTAAACGTGAAGGTATTTAACTCCTCGTAGTTAAAGGACTGCAGGCTGACTATCTCTCCAGTCTCTGAGTTGATATTCACCATTGTCGAGAGAGGCAACGAGTTACTGTTGTCATGTAAAAAGGAATAACTCATTTGACCATTTTGATCGATGTCGGCGTCAGTGGCTGAAACTGTTGTCATAACTGCCCCTACCGGACTGTTTTCTTTCACATAGACACTGATGATAGTTTCTGTGAATACGGGTTTGTTATCATTCACATCTGAGACATGTACAGTAATAACGCTCGTGCTGGAGAGAGGTGGGCTCCCCTCGTCAGTAGCAGTGATGCTGATATTATATTGAGACGCGCTCTCTCTGTCAAGAGGACCGTCCACCACCAAAGAATAGTAATTCTTATAATTTGAGTCTAGTTTGAAAGGGACAGTGTTGGAAATTTTACAGTTCACCATCCCGTTTTTTCCCCCGTCCTTATCTAAAACTGACACAAGGGCAATAGCTGTGCCAATGGCCGCATCCTCTCTCACAGTGTATAGCAGTGATGTAACTGAAATTTCAGGGGCATTGTCATTGACATCTAAAATTTCGATCAGTAATTTGGCATGTGAGGTCATCGGATAAGAAGCTCCATCACTGGCTTTTACTCGGATCTCGAAAGCATTATTCTCTTCAAAGTCAATATTCTTTTTATTTGTTACTGTCCCAGTTGTTTCATCTATAGCAAAAAGATCTGTTTGTTTCCCTCTACCTACTTTACTAAAAGAATATAATATTTGTCCATTTGGACCTACATCTAAATCAGTTGCATTTAATGTTATTATTGACGTGCCTATCTTCACATTTTCATACACGCTGGCTTTATACAATGTTTGGCTGAATACTGGAGGGTTATCATTGATGTCCAGCACATTCACTATTATATTCATACTGCCAGATTTAGCAGGAGTTCCTCCGTCAATAGCGGTCAGTGTGAGTCGAATCACAGACTGTTTCTCTCGGTCTAAAACTTTCTGAAGCAATAATTCGGGAGATACACTCTCTCCTTTATTTGTGGTGAGAGAGAAGTGTTCGTTCTGGCTAAGCTTGTACGTATTTACACTATTTTTACCGACGTCTGCATCGTCAGCAGGATGCAGGGGGAATTTAGCTCCTGATGCCGTTATCTCAGTTATATTTATTACCTGTGAGGTGCTGAGAAATGTTGGGGAATTGTCATTCACGTCCAAGATGTTTATTTCAATCCGGTACAATTTTAACGGGTTATTAATAACCGCTTCTACACTCAGTGAACATCTGGGTTCATCGCCGCAGAGTTCCTCCCGATCTATTCTCTCATTAACGTACAGAGCACCAGTCTTTAGATTCACCTCGAAATATTTCCTCTTTGATCCCGAAACGATCTGAAACATGCGAGACTCCAAATCCTGGACATTAATGTTCAGATCTTTGGCGATATTTCCGACGACAGTCCCGAGATTTACCTCCTCTGACACGGAGTAAGAGAGCTGTCCAGACACCGCTTCCCAGCAACAATCCAGCAGCACGAACAAGAGATAAATCGACACAGAGCTCGTTCTCCCCGGTAAATGCATATTTTAACACTTCGAGAGAAATCATACGGGGGGTTTCGGTAAATAACTCAACGAAAACAAGGAATTGATAGTTAATAGGAAAAGAAACAAAGGGTATTTTAACTACCAAACGATAATGTCCGTCCCACCGTCTCCTTCACTCTCTGTCTCTTTGTTCCAATCGCCTAAGAAACATCATCATCATCCTCCTCTGAATTTGGGAGGAGCCCTGAGTCAATAAAGAGGATTTTCAAAAGTGATGGCCTACAGTGCCTCCATGTGGACTCTTGCAATAACTACATTCAACACCAAACACATTACAATATTAGCTAAACCCCCACGTTAATGTTACGTGAAACATTTCGCCAAATTTGAAGTAAAACTATGGTAAATAGGACTCCTCCATTCATTCTCCTATTGTTTTTATTTATTTATTTATTTATTTATTTTATAGCAAGTCCATTTCATCCTGAAACAATCTTGGAATTAAAGCAAATAACTGATCGCCTGCAAATTGAGTCAACTGTTTTGGAAGTAGAAAACAAACTAGCTCAAAATATAAATAAACGATCCCTAAAAAAGCATATTCAGCATAAACAAATACTCAAAAGCCAGATAGGCACTAACAAATAAACTTTTTTTGTTTTTTTTTTTTTTAATACAGAAGTCAAATTAGGACAATATAGACATATGCACCCTTAAGAATAATGATACAATCCGAAAGGATACACTTGGATAAATTACACAGAAAAAGCATACAGCTGTGTAATTTCTGTTTTCAATCAATCTTGTTTTTTATGAAAGAGCAGAGGGTCCATACATACTGTATACTAACTTCACTTCAGTTCAGCTCAGTTCAGTTCAGTTCAGCACCATGGATAGCAACACTACTTTGAAAAGGCCAAATACTCTGCCAAATTTCTACAAATATTAAATCTGTAAGGGCAAAATACACCTTATTCACGTACCCAACATTTTGATTCCTTTCTATCTAAAGGCCTTGTCAATTTGACTTTCACTTTGCTACTCATGTGTCGCAGAATGCGACAATTTTTGCTCATAAAAACAGCAATGCTTTGCCTCTCGACATAGTGCAATCATACGCCAGAATTTTTTATGTTCAATCCTTTCTTATAATTAAATTCTGAGTTCAGTTAAATGTCCTGCCTTTTTAAAATTGCAAATGTAACTGACGCAAGATATGTCAACTACAAAGATACATTGCAATGGTAATGAGATCTCTGATAACCTTTAGTTTTCAACAAGGCACAATATATGTATAAAACTAGTCAAATCCAGTGTTTGATACACTTGAACAGGGTCTTTATTCTAGCCTTAATTTCTATAGATTAAATGCATATTTAGAAACTGGCCTTCAGCACCAGGGACAGCGAACCGACCATTAAAATAATGTCTAAGCAATTAACAATAACTGAGACGAGGAATCCATGAGGGGGAATAAAACATATAAGGTTAAAGTTTGTAAAAAAAAAAAAAAAAAACAGCTTATTTTTCCTGTATTGACGCGATGCCCCTTTTTATTTCTTTTAAACGTTTTTTTTTGAGTTTAGTAATGTAGCCTGTTACATAGCACAAAGCCATTTAAGTTAACATAAACTAACTGCCCTTTTTTGCCATTAATTTCAGCAACTGGCAGTAATAAATACTTGATGCAACTATGTTCTTAACCTGAACGAGCAGTCAACAAAGACTGAGATGATACAACCATCGACAAACACACATCAGAATTCAATGTATACGATATCAACCTACTACAGTTAAACTCGCTAAAAGTTCTATTTTTTTTTTACTCAAACAAAAGTTCAAATTAGTTTACTTGTCAGACAAACAATAGAGATCTTTAAAAAAAATGAATTTCTCCCCCTATTCTCAACAAAGAAACATTGCAGAAATAACTACCTAATGCAACTATGTTCTTACCTTCTCTTTACTGGGTAAAGTCTGTGTCCTGGTAAACGTGTCTCCTCCATTAATACTGATCAGCTCCGCATCTACAGGCGGAAACGGTGCGGGGAAAACCACTACGTCACTCTTGAGTGTGTCTGAGCTGAAACAGACGTCATACTGCTGAGTAGCTTTAGAGTAAGACCAGCTCCCGTCAGGGTGGGTGGTGATCATTGGGGCGCTGTACCTGCTGAAACTGCCGTCTGACCTGTGGCATCTGACAGCGATTAAACTGATGAGGCTGAGCAGAAAGATCACTGACACCGACACGATGGCGATCAGCAGGTACATGTTTAGATCAGAGAAGCTCTCCTCCTTTATGGGCACATGTCTGAACGGGGTCTGAATGTCAGCTGTGCTTTCGACCACCACCGCATCAATAGACACAGTAGCTGACAGGGAGGGTTCCCCGTTATCAGACACCAACACCACCAAGGGGTGAGTTTTCAGGTCGTTGTCACTCATTCTCCTCTTAGTCCTGATTTCGCCGGTGCTGGTTCCGATGCGGAAGAGGTTGTTTCCCTTGGGCTCAGAGAGGTGGTAAGAAAGCAGCGCATTGTATCCAGAGTCTGCGTCTACAGCCCTGATCTTTGCCACAAAATATCCCGCTTCAGCAGAATAGGGGATGGTCTCACTGTTAACGGAGCCGTGCTCAGAATAGGGGGCGAGAATGGTGGGACTGTTGTCATTCTCATCCAGGATGAAAACATTGACAGTCACGTTGCTGCTGAGCGGAGGAACACCAGAGTCTGTGGCCTGAACTTTAAACGTGAAGGTTTTTAGCTCCTCATAATTAAAGGACTGCAGGCTGACTATCTCTCCAGTCTCTGAGTTGATATTCACCATCGTCGAGAGAGGCAACGAGTTACTGTTGTCATGTAAAAAGGAATAACTCATTTGACCATTTTGATCGATGTCGGCGTCAGTGGCTGAAACTGTTGTCATAACTGCCCCTACCGGACTGTTTTCTTTCACATAGACACTGATGATAGTTTCTGTGAATACGGGTTTGTTATCATTCACATCTGAGACATGTACAGTAATAACGCTCGTGCTGGAGAGAGGTGGGCTCCCCTCGTCAGTAGCAGTGATGCTGATATTATATTGAGACGCGCTCTCTCTGTCAAGAGGACCGTCCACCACCAAAGAATAGTAATTCTTATAATTTGAGTCTAATTTGAATGGGACAGTGTTGGAAATTTTACAGTTCACCATCCCGTTTTTACCCCCGTCCTTATCTAAAACTGACACAAGGGCAATAGCTGTGCCAGTGGCCACATCCTCTTTCACAGTGTTTAGCAGTGATGTAACTGAAATTTCAGGGGCATTGTCATTGACGTCTAAAATTTCGATCAGTAATTTGGCATGTGAAGTGAGAGGAGACACAGCTCTATCACTGGCTTGCACACGGATCTCGAAAGCATTATTCTCTTCAAAGTCGATATTCTTTCTATTTCTTATTGTCCCTGTTGTTTCATCTATAGCAAACAGTTCAGTTTTTTTCCCTCGACCCGCTTCATTTATTGAATATAAAACTTGTCCATTTGGACCTGCATCTAAATCAGTTGCATTTAATGTTATTATTGACGTGCCTATCTTCACATTTTCATACACACTGGCTTTATACAATGTTTGGCTGAATACTGGAGGGTTATCATTACTATCCAGCACATTCACTATTATATTCATACTGCCAGATTTAGCAGGAGTTCCTCCGTCAATAGCGGTCAGTGTGAGTCGAATCACAGACTGTTTTTCTCGGTCTAAAACTTTCTGAAGCATTAATTCGGGAGATACACTCTCTCCTTTATTTGTAACGAGAGAGAAGTGTTCGTTCTTGCTGAGCTTGTACGTATTTACACTATTTTTACCGACGTCTGCATCGTGAGCAGGATGCAGGGGGAATTTAGCATCTGCTGCTGTATTCTCACTAATATTGATCAACTGTGAGGTGCTGAGAAATTCGGGGGAATTGTCATTCACGTCTAATAATGCAATTTCAATCCGGTACAGTTTTAACGGGTTATTAATAACCGCTTCTACACTCAGTGAACATTTGCGTTCATCGCCGCAGAGTTCCTCCCGATCTATTCTCTCATTAACGTACAGAGCACCAGTCTTTAGATTCACCTCGAAATATTTCCTCTTTGATCCCGAAACGATCTGAAACATACGAGACTCCAAATCCTGGAGATTAATGTTCAGATCTTTGGCGATATTTCCGACGACAGTCCCGAGATTTACCTCCTCTGACACGGAGTAAGAGAGCTGTCCAGACACCGCTTCCCAGCAACAATCCAGCAGCACGAACAAGAGATAAATCCACACAGAGCTCGTTCTCCCCGGTAAATGCATAATTCTGCACATCGACAAAACGTATAAAGACTTAATCGCCTAATAAGTCACTAAAATCAAAATATTAAAAACAATAAACACATAGACCCAGTGATGTCTTCGCAATATTCAATCTTCAGTAAATGGTAGTCGCACATTCTCTTTCGCCCTCTTAGTCTCTTTGTTCCAATCGCCTGAGAAACCTCATCATCTGTGAATCTGGGAGGAGCCCTTAGCAAATAAAGAGGAAGTTCAAATGTGATGGTCTACAATGTCCCCATGTGGATACTTGTAAGAACTACATTCAACATCAACACATTACAATATTAGCAAGAGCCCTAGAAAGTTGATTTCACTGTTAGCAAAGTAATTCCATAATTCAGGGATTCACCATAACCGCATATGTTATCATACGAATTCTTTAAATCAACAACAATACATCAGTGTACTTTAAATAATACGACCTATCTTAGAAACTTGAGTCAAACACCGATGAGCTAACTGTTGTAGTCACAGAGCAGAAGACAATTTAGACACTACCAAAACACAGAATATGTAGAATAATAATGATAGCTGTCTAGGAAAGGAAATATAATCAAGGTAAGGAGAAGGATTTCATTTCTAGAGCCACCTTACTGATAAATTAAAAAGCTTTTTCCACATTTTAAAAATAACTATAGCAAAGCATATGAAACAATGTAAAAACCTAAATCCTAAGAGAATGGGCTCCAAGGACCATAGCATTGTACCAGGTTGCTTATTCCTTATTACGGAGATCATTCCTCTTTTTGTATTGGAATTTAGCTCTAGCACATGACCAGAAACGTTTCGCCCCATTTATAGCGACATACACATGGAAAACCAAATATGCAGCACCTAATGAGTATGATCAGAAATCAAACAATACATGTACCTCAGGCTTATATCAACTTACAAAAATACTCTAAAATATTTATTTGTTTTAAATGAAACTGAAGTCTCTTTTTATGTCAATTTAATGCCACCCAGCCTCTGGTAACACTCAATACATTGCCTGAGTCTGTAGGCCATTATAAACATGCTGTTCTTACCTTTTCATTATTGGGTAAAGTCTGAGTCCTGGTAAACGTGTCTCCTCCGTTAATACTGATCAGCTCCGCATCTACAGGCGGAAACGGTGCGGGGAAAACCACTACGTCACTCTTGAGTGTGTCTGAGCTGAAACAGACGTCATACTGCTGAGTAGCTTTAGAGTAAGACCAGCTCCCGTCAGGGTGGGTGGTGATCATTGGGGCGCTGTACCTGCTGAAACTGCCATCTGACCTGTGGCATCTGACAGCGATTAAACTGATGAGGCTGAGCAGAAAGATCACTGACACCGAAACGATGGCGATCAGCAGGTACATGTTTAGATCAGAGAAGCTCTCCTCCTTTATGGGCACATGTCTGAACGGGGTCTGGATGTCAGCTGTGCTTTCGACCACCACCGCATCAATAGACACAGTAGCTGACAGGGAGGGTTCCCCGTTATCAGACACCAACACCACCAAGGGGTGAGTTTTCAGGTCATTGTCACTCATTCTCCTCTTAGTCCTGATTTCGCCGGTGCTGGTTCCGATGCGGAAGAGGTTGTTTCCCTTGGGCTCAGAGAAGTGGTAAGAAAGCAGCGCATTGTATCCAGAGTCTGCGTCTACAGCCCTGATCTTTGCCACAAAGTATCCCGCTTCAGCAGAATAGGGGATGGTCTCACTGTTAACGGAGCCGTGCTCAGAATAGGGGGCGAGAATGGTGGGACTGTTGTCATTCTCATCCAGGATGAAAACATTGACAGTCACGTTGCTGCTGAGCGGAGGAACACCAGAGTCTGTGGCCTGAACTTTAAACGTGAAGGTTTTTAGCTCCTCATAGTTAAAGGACTGCAGGCTGACTATATCTCCAGTCTCTGAGTTGATATTCACCATTGCAGATAATGGGAATGAGTCAATATTACTTTGTAAAAATGAATAACTCACCTGACCATTTTGATTGACATCAGAATCAACAGCAGTCACTGTCTTAACAACTGCTCCTACTGGACTGTTTTCTTTCACATAAACATTAACCTGCGGTTCCGAGAAGCGAGGTGGGTTATCATTAACATCAGAAACATGAACAGTAACTATGCTGGTGCTGGACAGAGGTGGATTCCCTTCATCAGTTGCGACTATAGTAACATTGTACTGAGTCTTAGTTTCTCTATCAAGCGGACCATTAACTACTAGAGAGTAATAATTTTTATAGTTTGTGTCCAGTGTAAATGGAGCATCATTCACGATTACGACTTTTACTGCCCCGTTTTTCCCACTGTCTTTGTCCAGTACAGAAACAAGTGCAACAGCAGTACCTGCTTCAGCGTCCTCCCTCACTGTGTTTAGCAGTGACGTAACAGTGATCTCGGGAGCATTATCATTAATGTCCATCACTTCTACCAGCACTTTACAATGAGCAGACATGGGAGGCTGACCTTGGTCACTGGCCTGTGCATGAATCTCAAACGCTGGATTTTGCTCATAGTCGATCTCACCTTTGACTAAAATTGCACCAGTTTTAGAGTCTATTTGAAATACATCTAAAACTTGATCCTGGCCTTTACTTCTCAGTGAATATTCCACTTCACTGTTTAAACCATCATCTGCATCCGTTGCATTCAGAATGATCACTTTAGACCCTGCTGGTAGGTTTTCAGGAATTTGAATTTTGTATAACGATTTACTAAAAACGGGGGGATTGTCATTATTATCTAAAACTGTGATAATAACTTGTGAGGTTCCTGACTTCGGTGGATTTCCTCCGTCTATTGCAGTTAGTGTAAGCTTAATAACTGAGTCATGCTCCCGGTCTAAAGCTTTCTGCAGTATTAACTCGGCAGACACACTGTCTCCTCCTTTATGAATTTCCAGAGAAAAATAATCATTATTACTAAGCCTGTACATATTAACAGCGTTCTTACCAACATCCAAATCCGATGCCTCTATTAGTCCAAATTTCAGTCCTGGTAAAGTACTTTCGGCAATGTCAAGTGACTGCACTTGCTCAGAGAAAACGGGTGCGTTGTCGTTTATATCTACTATAGTTATCTCTAACCGATACAGCTTCAGTGGATTGTTGATCACAGCCTCTACGCTGACGGTACATTTTGTAGCTTTTGCACAAAGCTCTTCTCTGTCTATTCTCTCATTTACATAAAGAACACCCGTTTTCAGATTTACGTCGAAGTATTTCTTTTTCGATCCATTAACAATCTTAAACATACGAGAATCCAACTCCTGGACATTGAGATTCAGGTCCTTAGCGATATTGGCAACAGAAGTCCCCGGGTTTACCTCCTCTGAGACAGAATAGGAGAGCTGCCCAGACACTGCTTCCCAGCAATAATTCAGCGGCGCAAACAAGAGATATATCCGAAAAAGGTTCGTTCTCCTTGAGAAAAACATATTTATATCCAACACGAAATATGCATCAATTCCAACCCAACTATCCCCGTCCAACACTCATATTCAAAGCCAGTCAGATAATGGTTTTCATCTGTTTCTCTCTCGCCGTGTGTCTCTTTGGAAAAAAGCCCAGCAAAATATCATAATCATCCTTTGCTTCTGGGAGGAGCCTTTTACTCTTTGAAATAACGCCCAGATGTCACGGTCTACAGTGTCCCCGTGTGGTAATGTAAAATAACGACATTCAACCTCTGAAAATAAAAATGGGATGGAAAAAAATGACTGTGCAAACGGAGGATTCTCTGAATAATAACAAACAAAAATGGGTTCAACTACATAAACCGATCAAAATGAACAGAATTTGATACAATACTATCCCTCATTCCAACGGTTTTTTCCCCTGTATTTTAATTAATAACAAAACACGTTCACCTGTCACTGATATACAGGCTAGAAAGCTACACAAAGTAAAAACACGACGTACATCTCAAGTAAAATAGTACACACTTGCGATCCAGAAAGAGCTGATATTTTTAACTGCAAATTAAATTTGTAAATTTCCATCTTTTTTTTAAAGAAAAACAATGAAAAAAAATGGTAATTTAATATATCATTGGAATATAGCTTACTTAATGTGAAAAAACTGGGTTTACGTCTTTCATCAGTAAATAAAAATAATTGTCATAATATCCAAACAGATGTGTCGAGAGGAAACACAGCTCTTCGTTTTTATTTATTATGGGTAGACAACTTTTTCGTGTTACACTCTCCAGGCCGCCCACAAACACTGCGATGCTTACTTCAGCACCCCGGAAAACGAAATACACTTTCTGTATAGTATGAGAAGCTTTTGAACTTCAAACACTTTTATTTCCCAGGCTGATGTTCCATTGTACATTCCAAACAAGTCTAAAGCCTCAAAATACGTCTATAAATACAATTTTGAAAATTATCAAAGTATTTTCGCTTCATACGAAGAAGGAAAAAAACCGAGCACATCAGGACATGCTTTCGGCCTCAGCTCTCCAGAGAAAAATACATTTTGACTGAGACTTTTTTATACCTTTCTTACCTTCTCTTTGTTGGGAAGAGTTTGAGTCCTGGTAAACGTGTCTCCTCCATTTATACTGATCAGCTCCGCATCTACAGGCGGAAACGGTGCGGGGAAAACCACTACGTCACTCTTGAGTGTGTCTGAGCTGAAACAGACGTCATACTGCTGAGTAGCTTTAGAGTAAGACCAGCTCCCGTCAGGGTGGGTGGTGATCATTGGGGCGCTGTACCTGCTGAAACTGCCGTCTGACCTGTGGCATCTGACAGCGATTAAACTGATGAGACTGAGCAGAAAGATCACTGACACCGAAACGATGGCGATCAGCAGGTACATGTTTAGATCAGAGAAGCTCTCCTCCTTTATGGGCACATGTCTGAACGGGGTCTGGATGTCAGCTGTGCTTTCGACCACCACCGCATCAATAGACACAGTAGCTGACAGGGAGGGTTCCCCGTTATCAGACACCAACACCACCAAGGGGTGAGTTTTCAGGTCATTGTCACTCATTCTCCTCTTAGTCCTGATTTCGCCGGTGCTGGTTCCGATGCGGAAGAGGTTGTTTCCCTTGGGCTCAGAGAGGTGGTAAGAAAGCAGCGCATTGTATCCAGAGTCTGCATCTACAGCCCTGATCTTTGCCACAAAGTATCCTGCTTCAGCAGAATAGGGGATGGTCTCACTGTTAACGGAGCCGTGCTCAGAATAGGGGGCGAGAATGGTGGGACTGTTGTCATTCTCATCCAGGATGAAAACGTTGACAGTCACGTTGCTGCTGAGCGGAGGAATACCAGAGTCTGTGGCCTGGACTTTAAACGTAAACATTTTTAGCTCCTCATAGTTAAAGGACTGCAGGCTGACTATCTCCCCAGTCTCTGAGTTGATATTCACCATTGCAGATAATGGGAATGAGTCAATATTACTTCGTAAAAAAGAATAACTCACCTGACCATTTTGATTGACATCAGAATCAACAGCAGTCACTGTCTTAACAACTGCTCCTACTGGACTGTTTTCTCTCACATAAACATTAACCTGCGGTGCCGAGAAGCGTGGTGGGTTATCATTAACATCAGAAACATGAACAGTAACTATGCTGGTGCTGGACAGCGGTGGATTCCCTTCATCAGTTGCGACTATAGTAACATTGTACTGAGTCTTAGTTTCTCTATCAAGCGGACCATTAACTACTAGAGAGTAATAATTTTTATAGTTTGTGTCCAGTGTAAATGGAGCATCATTCACGATTACGACTTTTACTGCCCCGTTTTTCCCACTGTCTTTGTCCAGTACAGAAACAAGTGCAACAGCAGTACCTGCTTCAGCGTCCTCCCTCACTGTGTTCAATAGTGACGTCACAGTGATCTCGGGAGCATTATCATTAATGTCCACCACTTCTACCAGCACTTTACAATGAGCAGACATGGGAGGCTGACCTTGGTCACTGGCCTGGGCATGAATCTCAAACGCTGGATTTTGCTCATAGTCGATCTCACCTTTGACTAAAATTGCACCAGTTTTAGAGTCTATTTGAAACAATTTTAAAACCTGATCCTGGCCTTTACTTCTCAGTGAATATTCTATTCCAGCATTTAAGCCGTCGTCCGCGTCTGTCGCATTCAAAACTATAACAGTATTACCCACTGGCACATTCTCGGGAATGCGTGTCTTGTACAAAGGGCTGCTAAATATTGGAGCATTGTCGTTAATGTCTAAAACATTTATAATAATTTTGGATGTGCCTGACTTCGGTGGGTTTCCGCCGTCGATTGCGGTCACTATAAGTGATATTGTAGATTGTGTTTCTCGGTCTAAAGGTTTCCGAAGCACAAGCTCGGCGGACACGCTCTCCTCCCCCTTGTGAATCTCTAAAGAAAAATAATCGTTTGAGCTCAGCTTGTATGTACTAACACTGTTCTTACCCACGTCGAGATCCGACGCCCCGATAAATCCAAACTTCCCTCCCGGTACTACACTTTCAGCAATGTTAAGAGACTGCAAATTCTCAGAGAACTGCGGTGCATTATCATTTATGTCGACGACATTTATCCCCAAACGGTAAAGCTTCAGCGGATTGTTGATCACGGCCTCTACATTGACAGTGCACTTTGCAGCCTTTGCACAGAGCTCCTCCCGGTCGATTCTTTCATTGACATATAGAGCACCCGTTTTCAGATTAACATCGAAATATTTTCTCGTTGATCCACTAACAATATGAAACATACGAGACTCTAGCTCCTGGACACTGAGATTTAGATCTTTAGCGAGATTTTCCACAGACGTTCCAGGGTTTACCTCTTCTGAGATGGAATACGAGAGCTGCCCAGACACCGCTTCCCAGTAACAATCCAACAGAACAACGACTATATAAATCCCAAAAGGGCTGCATATCCTCCGCTTGGACATAATTTTATCCAACGAAAACAGAGCATATGGATCCCGGTTTTCAAAATCCTACTCAATGAACCAGAATGAACGAAAAATGCCGGAATCGAGCTCCTTGCTCTTTGTAGGAGAAACGGACAAAATGATGGCTACGAAACCCACGCTTGCACTGAGTCTCTTTGTAACAAAGCACTGAGAAACAACGTCCTCCTCTGAATCTGGGAGGAGCCTGAAGCAACCAAGAGGAAAATCAAAATGTGATGGTCTACAACGTACCCATGTGGCAATTTTAAACAATTACACCTACCACACAATAGATAAATAACCTACATATTTATCTTAATATACTGCTAAAAGAAGTCACAAAGCGCCAGAAAAACTGCCAGTTTCGCCGATTTACATATTCGCTGACACTTAGTAGTAAAAAAGAGTAGTAGTAAAGTAGTAGGAAAGATGGAGAAAAAATAAAAAAAAATCAAATAAATAATACTGCCTTTCGCTATATCGGTTTAAGTCTATAAAGTAATGTAATGTAGATAATACTAAGATAATTTCAGTGAATTTGCCGGGTAACACCAGGAAAGGACACTATAGGCAAAATCAAGTTTCAGTTTTCTACGTTCCGAACAACACACCACAGAGACTGTGAGGTTTATTTCAGCACCATGGACAACGATACTCACGTCCTGTAGTAGTGTCTTCGGAAGAAGGACAGAAAGTTGTTCTGTTTGTTAACTTAAGTATTATCATTATGTTGACCAATGTATTGATACATTTCACACAAAACACATTCGCAGATGTAACCTGAAAGTTATTGCAGCGTCATTTCACTTTATATTAAAACGAAGGAACAAGGAATTACATTTTCTGAGCCACAGCCCCCAGAATAAATGGCATAAATGAAACGTATTGCTTTTTCATACTTTTCTTACCTTCTCTTTGTTGGGTAAAGTCTGTGTCCTGGTAAACGTGTCTCCTCCGTTAATACTGATCAGCTCCGCATCTACAGGCGGAAACGGTGCGGGGAAAACCACTACGTCACTCTTGAGTGTGTCTGAGCTGAAACAGACGTCATACTGCTGAGTAGCTTTAGAGTAAGACCAGCTCCCGTCAGGGTGGGTGGTGATCATTGGGGCGCTGTACCTGCTGAAACTGCCATCTGACCTGTGGCATCTGACAGCGATTAAACTGATGAGGCTGAGCAGAAAGATCACTGACACCGACACGATGGCGATCAGCAGGTACATGTTTAGATCAGAGAAGCTCTCCTCCTTTATGGGCACATGTCTGAACGGGGTCTGGATGTCAGCTGTGCTTTCGACCACCACCGCATCAATAGACACAGTAGCTGACAGGGAGGGTTCCCCGCTATCAGACACCAACACCACCAAGGGGTGAGTTTTCAGGTCATTGTCACTCATTCTCCTCTTAGTCCTGATTTCGCCGGTGCTGGTTCCGATGCGGAAGAGGTTGTTTCCCTTGGGCTCAGAGAGGTGGTAAGAAAGCAGCGCATTGTATCCAGAGTCTGCGTCTACAGCCCTGATCTTTGCCACAAAGTATCCTGCTTCAGCAGAATAGGGGATGGTCTCACTGTTAACGGAGCCGTGCTCAGAATAGGGGGCGAGAATGGTGGGACTGTTGTCATTCTCATCCAGGATGAAAACGTTGACAGTCACGTTGCTGCTGAGCGGAGGAACACCAGAGTCTGTGGCCTGAACTTTAAACGTGAAGGTTTTTAGCTCCTCATAATTAAAGGACTGCAGGCTGACTATCTCTCCAGTCTCTGAGTTGATATTCACCATTGTAGATAACGATAACAGGTTACTGTTACTCACTAAAAACGAATAGCTCACCTGGCAGTTCTGGTCAGTGTCAGCATCAGTTGCAGTCACTGTCTTAATAACTGCTCCTACTAGACTGTTCTCGTTCACGTATACATTTATTAGAGGTTCCGGGAAACGAGGTGCGTTATCATTGACATCAGAAACGCTTATAGATATTACACTCGTGCTGGAGAGAGGCGGGGCTCCTTTATCAGTGGCGATAAGAGTGATGTTGTAGTTAGAGACACTCTCTCTGTCCAGAGACCCATCAACTAACAGAGAATAATAGTTTTTGTAATTTGTTTCGAGTTTGAATGGGACCTCATTTTTAATTTGGATTTTCACATCACCGTTTTTTCCACCATCCTTATCGTGGACTGACACTAGTGCAACTACGGTACCTTCAATAGCGTCCT